>JAVYIG010010863.1:0-65545 GCA_035222895.1 Strongylocentrotus droebachiensis | reverse complement strand
CCTCGTGATAAAACCATAAACTTGACAAAGTGAGTATAATTATGTGACCCGTGACACCTAAAACGACATGAAGAGATAAACATGGTTTTACATGCCGTAACAAAATCTGAGTAGACATTTATTTAACACCAGAATAATATTATACCATACGATCTACACTTCAATGAAAATGATAAGCTATGCATTGTAGAATAGCATGAATACAATACACCATAACAAAAATAGACATGTGAAAACTAATGATTAAATGATAACCCTTGATTAGCATATTCCGTATAAAGATAGAACAACCTGCCTACCTACATGCAAGTTAATTGATAGTTGTATATAATGTTATCCCAAACGAGCAAGTGCAAATATATAATTCGATTCGATTTGATGACTACACCTGACTAAATAGTCTTAAAATTGCTCCTTTTTGTTAGTTCATCTTGTTGATCAAGATTGAAAGATTTTGGCAGTGACATGTCATTATCAAACCGAGCAAATCTGACTTACCTTAGAAACACTATTTTTTACTAGGAATACTCTTTATCTTATCTCACCATTTGAGTATCTTTTCAGTGAATACAGCAGCATTTTTAAAGTTCAAAGTTCTCAAAATGAGAAGCTATTCACTTTAGAACAGCATCAATTACATTCATCGTACCAAAATCAGACATGTTGAAAAATGTTGATAACCCTTGAATAGCATATTCCGTACAGAGATAGAACAACCTGCTTAACTATATGACAGCTTATTGATAGTTGCATATAATCATATCACCAAACGAACAAGTGCACATATATATATATATATATATATATATATATATATATATATAATTCGACAATAACTGCCTGATCTGACTAAATAGTCTTTTTTTTAAATCCTTTTCTTTTGTTTGTGATTTTGGCAGTGACATGTTTAAAAAGCAACCAAAATTGGATTAATAATGTTAGAACCGAGCTAATCCGACTTCCTCCTTAGAAACACTGTTATTTATTAGAAATTCTCACTATCTTACCATCTGAGTTTCTTTTCGATGAATACAACCGCATTTTAAGTTTCATAGTCCATTTTTAACTAACTTTTTGGTTACATCGAAATTCCCACTAATATGATATGTGATCAACACATATCATTAATACATAAAACAACAATCATCTATTCTTTATTTCATTTGTTTTGTGGTTAAAGGCGACGTCTCTCAAATGGTATACAGTTCATTTTCAACCATTTCGGCTCATATTGATCCCGGAAGACGATTCGTCAGCTTTAGCATAAAGACCATGCACTATGCCATCATCGTTCCCATCCGGCTGTCCTCGGGGCTTATCGGGTATTGCATAGAGAGAGCCAAAGTCTTCCGAAGTGTCAATCCGAGGTCCATTTCCATTCTTATCGAGCGCGGCGTAAACTACGCTCAGCCTGTCGTTCTTCTTTGGCATGGTTCGCGGGCGCGTCGGACTAACATTGTCAACAGAAGCATAGGGTGCCATTTCATTGGTTATTCCTTCGTAATCTTTTCCATTCTTGTCGGGCATGGCGTAAACTACGCTTAATCGGCCGTTGTTGTTCTGCACGGTGGCAGCGGTGTCAAATGAAGCATAGGGCATCATTTCATCGCCTAGCACTTCATCATCAATTCCCCGTAGATATTCATTGACTTGTTAGGATTCAAATTCACAAGAAGTCCATTCTTGTCTCCTCCGGAAGCAGTTAGGACAGAGGCCGCGCATTATTTGAAGCTTGTAACCCAAGCTGGGAACCTCCTGCAGCCGAAGTCTCTTCAAGTGCTGCGTTGCTGATACCGAAGCCATTGGCTCCTGAAGGCGTGCTGCTGTCGCCAAAGACATCCTGTGTGAGGAAGTGGGGTCCTTTCGTCCCTTCCGGGACCTGAATAGAGAAATGTTGATATAAATATCATTTTGATAATGAAAACAATCATAATCTGGATTTATATGGCGCGTACGTAATACGAAATACCGTCTCTAAGTGCTTTACATATCTCATTACCCCGGTCATCGGATTGATACACGTACAATATGCACCATTTCCACTCCTGTGGAGTATTCAACCATTTAGTTATTTTAATTACTAACGCTAAGGCTTTCATCATCCTACCAGGTGCCCATTTCTCTCCTGGGTATGGAACGACAAGAGAGATTAATGTCTTGCCAACTTAGTGCCGTGTCGAGGCGCGAGGCTTATCTTTACCTTGGTTCAAGCTTCGAATACAGGTCGTACCGGCTAAGTTTTTAACCAGGTACGGATTCTTCATTGGGAAAAGAAGGTCGGGATAGCTAGTTGTTTAATTTCCCGTTAATTTGTTATTTAACAAAGTGATGTATGAAAAAAGGTGTGAGAAATGGAACGTATTAATTGGAACGTCATGGATATTATCATAGTTAGAAGACTAGATTTTTAAAAAAATCCATACCATTATGATAACCTTTAAAATATTATTTTCCAAACTTGTTGAAATATTTTTGAACATGTCTTTTAACAAATGAATAGCGCGTCAATGTTAAAGGGATAGTTGAGTTCTGTTTCCAGACCGCAAATGCCTTCAAAGTGCATGGTTATTGCTCTTATTCTTTTCTATGATATTTCTAGTGCCCTTTTAGAACCGAAAATTGCTATAAAGGTAATATGTGAGAAATGAAGCCAATACGATCATACCAATTCAGCACCATTTAAAAAAAAGCACGGTGACCGTTAATTAATTATTTAATTAAAAATACAATACATGGGCCGGCTGGTTGTGCATAATATAAGCAACAGGAAAATGCCAACAAAAAAGCCAACATCGGCATTGGCTGAAATACGACGTAAAAGGCGTTATTTCGTTTTTTCAACAGTTTTTTCCAAATTTTTCAAAATATCTAATATTTGTCGTGGTACACAAGTATTAGCAATTGTTATATTTCAGCCGTCTCTGAACCGATTGTGTTCAAACAAAGATGATTTTGTCATTTCAATACTATGTTCTTTCAAATTTGACACTCAGTTTTTCATTATCTCACAAAAAATTATTTTGTGTAGCGCCCTCTGCAACAGAACTCAACTATCCCTTTAACTCTGTGCAAGAAAGAAAAAAAAATTGGGCTTAGCTTTTTTATTTTTCATTACTATGATTGTCAACCCATTAAGAAAGGGTGCAAAATTGAGAGTAGCTACAAACCTTCTCTTCATGAAGAAGATGAAAACAATGATGATTACGAGGATGATAAGTGCAGCAACAGCTCCACCTACCCTGCATATAAACCTACAGGTATCAAGTTTACCAATGATAAGACGATTATTCTAAGATAACCAATATAAAACATGAATAAGTGTTCAGACAAGCAAGATAAAGCACATCGGTGTGGTAAAATAACATGTATATATCTAGCTT
Source organism: Strongylocentrotus droebachiensis (assembly GCA_035222895.1). NCBI lineage: Eukaryota > Metazoa > Echinodermata > Echinoidea > Camarodonta > Strongylocentrotidae > Strongylocentrotus > Strongylocentrotus droebachiensis. Next base: position 62,165 of record JAVYIG010010863.1, on the reverse strand, counting down.
GTGACAATTCTTTTTGACATTCAAGTTATGCCATTGAGACAAACCCTACAACAAATCAGACCTAACATAACAAAGAAGATCGCAAAGGTTGCATTACCTATAAAAAAAAAGTCGTGTTCGGGTAACGTAACATGATGTTGTTCTGATGTCAGCCTGTCTGATGTTGACATAATTAAAATGCTAATGGACGGGGCTACAATGATTGTTATAGGTTGATTGAATGGCAAGGAAGTTGTCGTTTTAGAGTCGGTGTCGCAGTGTGACTCATGTAGAAAGCAACATAATAATGTAAGACTTGCTACAAATTCAATAATGGACTCTGAATTTTGAATTACCCTCACCTGTGTTATTTCCAGTCAGAGGAAAGGCAGACGTTGATTGGGGTGCAATAGATGTCGTTGGTGGTGATGATGTTGTAGGTGTGTTCCCGTTATTTGTTGTCACCTGGTTGGGTGAGGTTAACTCTGATGTCGATGTAGACGGTGCGAGAGCTGATAAAGTAGAAACAGTCCTTGACATTTTTACAGACCTAAACATGTAGGTCTTAGTCTTCCTTGTTAAACGTGATATTAGACCCAAGGTTGGGTTAAACTGAAATAGTAGAATGCGGACCATACTTGTTTGCATATGTTGCTTTAAGAATACTCTTCATTCCCGACTGAAGAAGTTCAGTTATTCAAAATGGGGGAATATGAAACCTCGTATTGTAATAAATCTTCTTTTTTTTTAAAGGACGGAAGATTTTAAAATAGCTAGGTTTAGTCCTCGGAATTCAGAAATTGCATTATAAAAATATTGAATGTTCAAGTTTATTGTTCATAAGATTGGGAAATTCTTCTCCTTTAAATTCAACATACGTGGTCAATATATAAAAATAATCCGAGATAAACATGGGAAAACAGGAAAGCGATTGTGGCGGCATCTCCATAGGCGTGGATCCACTCAAGGAAAGCCCACCCCCCCCCCCCCCCCCGAATTTACAGTAGCTGCTGTACATTATCCCAAGGATCTCGGAATGTATGCCGGATCAAAAACATACCCCCCCCCCCCCCCCCCCCCCCTCCTACTCGCCCCTCCTACACTCCTTGATCCGCCTCTTGGTTACGGGTACATACCTATTGACGTAGGAATAATTGTTGAAAAATCTGTTGTTGCGTGACCATGGGTACTGTAAATTCAGGTAAATAGCAAAATATGTGATGGTAATAACTGTTTTTGTACAGTGCATTCCGTCCATAAGCTTATATACAAAATTATAAAAGCGCTTTAAAAAGTATTCAGATTCAACATTTCAAAACACAATAGTTCCTTTTGACAATGAAATGAATGCAATATGAAATGCACATTTGTAGCCATGGAGGGAAGGGGGCTAGATTCCCTAAAAGCACGAAACATGTGTTGTGGGTCGTCATTATTCATTGGCTTCTCCCATGGGAGGGTGGCTAGCAAAGAAACTGCAAACTTTGGAGACATTGTTTTCCTTGCTAACTAATCAAATAGGAGTAAATTCAAGAATTTTCAACTGGCTCACAGTTTTTAATGACGTTTTCAGCCAAAGTGTGTTGGATTTCCTTTTTCTTTAAACGTAGCGAGTCGAAACTGCAAAAAACATAAACCGGAAATGTAATACAATATAGTCTTGTTGTTTGGGCAAGGCAAAAACATCTACATATTGAATGAAATACTCCAGATATTCAATTTAGTGACAAATCGGGGGATTTAGATATATTTATGATGGTACTCACTAGTGAAGATAGCTATATATCCTGACCCACCACAGCTCTCTGTAGGGTCTCCTGAACAAGCATTGTGACAGCTAGCATCTGATCTCACTCCAAGTCTAGCATAGTCATCACTGCTTCACCACAGTAACATTCTTCTCCATTTTCAACGCCAGCGTATATATAGTTAGCTGTGTTGACTCGCTACAAAAACTGGATGCAATTTGAAATGGTCATATCTGGACCTCCGATTAATTTATCACCGGGTAAAACTCGAATCTGTTGATCCCTAAAGCATCCAAGATAACCTTCACCTGTATACAAAAAATAGCATGATCGTAGAGTATTAAAAAGCATCCTGCACGTAATTGCCTTAAATGGACTCGTTACAACACATAGGAAATACTCATCCATTTACCCTGTCACTCATATCATCCTTAAAACATCCGAATTTTACATCACCTGTGAGGAAGCATATTGATGCATAACAATGCGACCACAGTAATAAACATTGATTTTAGGAAATAAGGAGCCGAGGGCAACAGCAGCCGAATTCTTTTAAAATATATAGCAATATTTGGATCACCACATATTTGGGCATCGAGGAGGACAAATAATATGCAGTTTTGTAATATCATTTAGTATATACTTCATAGGAACTTGCCACTTCAGGTAACCGTCTAAATATCATATTGGCATATCATAGCGATCTCATGACATGAAATGAGGATGATATAACCATTAATATAACCCTATAAACTTATTTACAGTGGGACAATATATATAAAAAGTCCCCTATTTTAATAAACTCTTGCCAGACGCTTATACGATAAGGCTTACACGGAACATTGGAACCTATGCGTCCCAGAAAAAACGAAGCCGAGACTTATCGATGTTTCATCATAACTTAGTCATATTTGTAATTAATAAAGGACACATATTTGTAAAGCTTAGATCCTCTTCTTTCATTTGATGCAACTCTTATAATGCATATTTCATGCATGAGTGATTAATTAATTTGAAGAGAGGAAACCAAAAAGTCATTTGGCGGACGGTATCTGAATTTCTAAGAGAAAATCACATTTCTAGAAAGTTGAGTTTCTGCCCTTTCATATGACACCTCAATCAGGAAAAATGAGCAAGGAATGACAAAGTTCTGTTTGTCTAAAGTACTGCTTGCATTTCCATAATTTTATCAAACGAATTCGTTTTCACTGGCTGATTGCCGTAGCAACAAGCAGATTTGAGAAAAGACTTAATTCCGTTTCGTTGACAGTCAGCCATGCATGAAGTCTTTCGTACACGGCTGATTGTCAACTCTAATTGGGATAAAACATCGATAATTCTCGGTTTCGTTTTTTCTGGGACGCACTGTAGAGTCGATAGAATATATTTCTTCTTTTCACATCTTTTTTTTTTATCACATTTTCTACCAGGCCAAGAGGTATGATTTATTATTTTTGCACATCGTTGTTTTATTGGTATTTGGCACAAACCATGATTTCCGTTAACACTCAGCAACGATTGGAGGACAAAATTCGAAAGTTCTCAACTGGTTTTTTTTATTAGTTTCAGTGTGATTTCCGCCACGCACCCCGTAAATGGAATGGATATTGCTTATAAAGCCCAAGAAATTTCATTTAGTGCCATTGTAATTTCTAACTTTGTATATAGTGACTCTCTCATACATACTTATCTATATATTGTGTAATCTTATTTCACTAGCTAAAAGGTGATATTATCAATTCAGCAGAACAAGTTACCATGACACGCAGCTCCTCCTGCATTCGGACATCCCGTTACAAATGGCACTTTACACTCTGACAAGTCAGTTTCATCTGAAATATATGAAATTGAAAAGAATATGTTATGAATGTATGATCCCATTTTAACTCCAGTCTCACATCAATATATTCAAATTACATTTGAAGATAATTGTATTACATGAACTATGCAAAATAGATGTAGGCTAGAGGGGGGTAAGTCACTTTAAAGAGCTAAGTTATTCGTATTTTGACGTGTTAAAAAATTAATGTTGTGTATACGATATTGATATATACTGAACAAATAAATCGATAATATGTTATTCTTTGATTTACCGTTTTTTGAAATTGAGTGTTATTATTGACAATTTTCAGCCACCGCAAGCGCTCGCTTCTGGAAGGCTTACTAGCAGTCACGTGACAGCAGGTCGGGGATGTGATGTCATCATCATGACTGTTGACCGCTGATCGCTGGCGGGTCAAAATAACCAGCGAATTACAGTACAAACAACACGATAATATTGGAAACTACCTCAGAAAAAAAAATTGTTTCTGTCGAAATTGGGCAAAATGCCGACACACTGAATCGTTTACGGATGTATACTAGAACATCTGGAGACAAGGCAGCAAGTTTTTACGGCTTTCTGAGTTTAAATATGGATCCCAGCCGACGAAACAAATGAGTGAAATTTGTGAGAAGTTATCGCAAGGATTTTACAAGTCGTGTCTCTCACAATAACAGTGTAGAAATACACGCGCGTGCGTGTAGTAAGCGACCGTAATGATGATGATTATCCTCTAAATGTGAATTGACATGAATTTAATGAGGATCTGACATAACTTCACCCACGCGCGCGCTGTCGCATCTATGTAATTGTATTGTGCAGCGGTTTGACGTAAAACCTGTGAGAAAGTTTACCGTTTATCATAACGTCTTCGGTTTTAGGAAACATACTCCAAAAAAGATCAGAAACTTGACACGAAACAGGTAAGAAAGATAACGTCTTTTAAATGATGACCATAATTTGAACAATTGATGAAAGTTAGTTGATATTTTGTATGTTATAGTACGGTTTCTCCATGCCGAAGTCACGGGTCAAAGCCTGGATACGATTCTGAACAAAGATACACGCTAGGTAGCCAGCGGCCACTCATTTTGCTTCCACTGGCCACCAAAAATGCCCGCACAACGACCGCTAGGGCCAGCCGTGGAGCGTGTAGCATTTGAGCAATGTCGCTCACTCGCTCTTCTGTATACGGCTCGCACAGTGGCATATATAAGCTTGATATAACGGTAATTTATACACTAAAAACTATTCAACCCCAAGCTTTTAATTAAACTTCAATCAAAACATTTAATTACCGACATGATATGATTGTTTAGTGGAAAGAGGGATGTTGTGAAGTACTCAAAATAGGAAAATGTTTTCATGTGACATGTTTTCCTGCATGTTTGACCCATGCAACTTCCACCATCATCATCATAACAACCCGCATCGGCAATAGACAATTAAATTTTATGAATCTCATAGAGGAAATTGGAATTTATGCGAGAAGGCTAGCATCCCTTTTTATGATCTTTAAGAGAATCTTTTACATAATATTAGTAGTAATAGTGTCACCAGTCCAGATTTTGTAAGTTTTCATGTACGCATTGCGTCAAAATGCGTCATATGACGCACATAAACCTAGGTTTGTCGACAAACCTCCTTTGTGAATTCGGTCCATTATGCTGTAAATATGGCCTAGCGTAGGTCCGGTCGATCGAGTCGTAACGATGAAGTAGTGTGCCAAAATGCGCATATAGAGGTCACTTCGATCGTCATAACGAAAGACCTGGAGAAACGAATTGGGTGGTGCAAGAAACCAAATTGTAAACTAAAATTTAACAGACTTCCCGATGGAATTCTCTGACAATTCGAAAAACATATTGATATTAACAACATAAATTTCAAGATTATAGAATAAAAACTTTTTTTTTTTAAACAAATCACTCAGCTCTTTAAATCAAAGGACAAAAGCGTTTTTTTTCCTAAATACTCGTTTCGTTTAGAGAGGAGAAGTGGACAATTTTTGAATAAAGTGTATTAAAATCACAAAATAAACAATACAACGTTAAAGCTGTGTACCATCAAGATATATATTACCCCCCCCCCCCCCTTCCTCACAATTCCACTTGCAATCCAGGGTCGACTTCTTTGTTTACTTACTGGAAATATGATAATCTGGCAGAATTAGACATCAGCCTCCTCGACAAAATTCAAAATAATGCCTTTCATTTGTCCTCATTCTCTTTTTAAAGGTAAAGACAAGTTTTGGAAATGCCCCCCCCCCTCTCAAAAAAAGAAATGGAAGCTCTTATTACCAATAATGTGAACAAATAGATTTTTACTAATACGTGATGATAACAAATTTGCCGGGAAACCGCTTACTAATTCATATATTTGGTAAATTATTATATATTCCAGACCTTTGCAATACACACCAATCCTTATATGCTAGATGATCAATTTTTTCTGATCGATTCCACAAAGTTTTTTTTCACAATGCAATCCCATGACCAGAACTGGTATGGACCTTTAAGTTTGTGGTACAAACACAACATATCGAATAATTTCATGAGCCTCATTAGTTTCCTTACAAAAGTGCAGTAGTTTCTAGCTTGGAATTTTTTTTTATACACGTTGCGAACTAAGGCATACCATGTGTAACCTCTTCTGACTTGGGCAATATGAACAAAAAGTGACCTATGTGTTTTCGAGGACCTGTAGTATACTCGCATAGAGTCATGTACTCGTATATACTGTATATACAGTGCGTCCCAGAAAAAACGAAACCGAGAAGTATCGATGTTTTATTATAACTTAATCACAACCATAATTAATGAATGATACATATTTGGAAAGCTTAGAGTCTCTTCTTAGAGTTGATGCTACTCAGATGATGCATATTTCACGCATGAGTGATTAAAAGCAATTTGAAGGAAGGAAACCAAAAAGACATTTGGCGGGCGGTATCTGAATTTCGAAGAAAAATTCACATTTCCAGAAAGTTGAGTTTCTGCCCTTTCATATGACACCTCAATCAGGAAAAATGAGCGAGGAATAACAAAGTTCTGTTTGTTTAAAGTAGCCCTTACATTTTCATAATTTTAACAAACGAATTCGTTTTCACTGGTTGCCTGCCGTAGCAAAAAGCAGATTTGACAAAAGACTTAACTCCGTTTCGTTGACAATCAGCCATGCATGAAGACTCTCGTCTACGGCTGATTGTCAACGAAACGGAGTTGAGTCTTTTGTCAAATCTGCTTTTTGCTACGGCAGGCAACCAGTGAAAACGAATTCGTTTAATAAAATTATGGAAATGCAAGCAAAAAGCAAAGCAAAAAGCAGATTTGACAAAAGACTTAACTCCGTTTCGTTGACAATCAGCCATGCATGAAGACTCTCGTCTACGGCTGATTGTCAACGAAACGGAGTTGAGTCTTTTGTCAAATCTGCTTTTTGCTACGGCAGGCAACCAGTGAAAACGAATTCGTTTAATAAAATTATGGAAATGCAAGCACTACTTTAAACAAACAGAACTTTGTTATTCCTCGCTCATTTTTCCTGATTGAGGTGTCATATGAAAGGGCAGGAACTCAACTTTCTAGAAATGTGAATTTTTCTTCGAAATTCAGATACCGCCCGCCAAATGTCTTTTTGGTTTCCTTCCTTCAAATTGCTTTTAATCACTCATGCGTGAAATATGCATCATCTGAGTAGCATCAACTGAAAGAGGAGACTCTAAGCTTTCCAAATATGTATCATTCATTAATTATGGTTGTGATTAAGTTATGATAGAACATCGATACTTCTCGGTTTCGTTTTTTCTGGGACGCACTGTATATATATATATAAGTTGTATTTGTTTCCTTCTTAAAGTGGTAAACAGGTAAACTAGGCAATAACATTGTCAAAAGTTTTGATTGTTATGTCATTACTTCCTGTACATTCTAACAATCTGGTGGGAATTGAATTCTGTGTATAAGGTGTGTTCTGTATCACTCTGCTTGCTCCTGTGAATTCCAACTGTCTGCAGATGACAATGACGTCAGGGATACCAAGATTTACTCCGCATGTTGTCTCCCATGCACCGTCATCTTCCATGATCTCAACTGTGCCTTTATTTGAGGTTGGACCACCAACAAGACGTACATCTGTGAAAACACAAAACTAGCAATGATAATTATGCTTAAAACTAGCCAAGCCTTCTAAATTGTGGACTTATTACAGGCTTGTGCAAGCTTCTATCAAGTGGAGCAATCCTGAGCTAGGATCAGCACCGACTAGTTTTATTGCAATATAATGTTTAAGCAGTATAATAGGAGCTCGTAATTCCATATAGTTCGTCAAAGGCAGAATGTTGCTCCTATAGAAAAAGGCATCGTAGATTAGCAAATATTTTTTTGAAATGGGGAAATTTGAATATTCATCATTAAGGAAACTTGTGCTTCATACAAAGAATATTTCTTGGCAACATTGGCTGGTGTGATCTGTGGGAAGATGAACTACCTGTCACAGAAATGGGTTCACGTTTAACGTGATGGACATGTGAAATTGCTTGTTCAAGGAGTAAGTCTTGTACAACTACAATTATTTGTATAGTCCTATAATCTCTCGTGGTCTTCATATAGGTTCTTCTTTACTTATATATCTACTGTATTTAATAACTTAATAGAACATGAGAAGCTATATGAAATAATTATATCGGCCAATGAATGAATATCCGTGGTCGTTAATTCCAAACGCCGGGGCCTACGAAGTTTCATTTTCTGTTGGAGGACTGCTATAACGACTGGAGAGGATATGAGCGAGTGACTTCGGAAAAAAATAGTCAATGCAAAAATGAACAGGGTAAACATTGCGTACACTGAATTATGGCATATTTCATTGCTATAGAATTTGCATCTGGTGATCAATGGCCATCAAGTACCTTTGTCGGCTTTCTAATGCCGTTTTAAACAAGGTGTTATTTTTTATTGCACTATTACCTGTGCTAATCAGGGCTGTGAAGGCAAGAAGGCCATATACAAATAATATTATTGTTTGCAGTGTTTATTTTACAATCAGCTTTTTGTACGGTTTCAGAGACCACATCAATCACTGAGACGCAGCCCTACGTCATACAAATAGGGACTTTTAGATTTGCGAGGACTGATACGTGTGACGTCCATTCAAGTCAGTGCATTTAAAGGACGTCGATCGTAGCAATCCCCATTGTCTTCGTGTGAATCTAAAAGTCCCTACTAACGCCTCGTGCGCAACGTGCATTGGTTACCTGTTATGACACATCTGACCGTGTGATTGCTGCACTGCGTCAAAAGAATCCCCAAGAATAAAAGGATGATATGATGCCTATCCATTTCGAGTAATAGTTACGAATCACGGGTGAATCTGCAAATTGAATTGGGGTCGAATTTTAGCAGTCTTTTTCGTCATGATCGCGAGCTTATTCAGTTAAATTTCGAGATTCATTGTGATAATGGGATCATATTAAACATTTTTTTCATAATACAAATCAATACATGTAAACAGTAATGATCCTTACATGGGATATGATGTAGGAAATGACACCTGTGAGAGATTTGTATAGGCCCACATTTCAATAAATCAAATGTAGTTGCTAAGTTTACTGTGATTTCATCTATATTGCATGAGAACAATTCCTAGGTCCTAGTCAATCAAGACCACTACTGGATAAGTGTTCTTGAACGTAGCTAAATCATTATCCATTTATCCATCCGCGGTACATTCTGTGATAAACTGGTCGGAGTATTGTTTTCAAGAAGGCAAGAACAAAGTTAGTCTTAAAGCATGCCCATCACTTAGGCAGTGATATATGGATATTTGAGGCTCGTTTGTTCAAGAGCTATATCCGAAGTGGCTCAAAGACTAGTAATTAACACGCATCCCCTCCCCCCCCCCCCCCCCCCGACGTCCCCAATACTTTAAATATTCAATTAAAAGAATTTGGGTTCATCCGTGACCGCCAGAAGAAGCCGATAGTAAACCGGCGACAGAAATCGTAAATTAAATCTTACCATACTTTCAGTACCAATATTTCATGAGTTAATACACACTAGAATTTCTATAAATATATATTATTATTCTATTTGTAATTACCATCTTCTCAAATTCATGTTCCAGTATATCTTTGTTTCTCGCTCGAAGCCATCCGGTATTATCCACAAGAAATGAGTGAAGATCCTGCACAATATTCCTTTTCAGTGAGCACAGCTATGATACATGATAATACTAAACGCTGTTACAGCTACTCCAATGATCAGATGAATGCAAAATGAATATGAATACTGTGAAGAATTTTGCATGATCTGATTATGACTTCAGGCGACGTATCATGATAGCTTTCTCACTGAATTCCCCTTTTTTGCTTCGAAGACTCTGTAAGGCAGGGCCTTGTTTCATAAAACCTTCTATCAATAACATTGTGCGAACTTCCTATGACAAAACTGCTCTTCGCCAATCAAATGCGATGTTTTCAGTGGCTTATAACGGTTGTTGTCACATGTTATGGAAAACATATTTTGTGAAACAGGGCCCGGAACAATGTGTGGCATGTCATTCTGGCACTCCTTGTTTTCATTTCACAAAGGAACAGTCATTTGTTCGATTTCTATAAATGTACTGAAAAAGTATTAAATGAACAATGGACGGCATGAGTCATTTTCAGAGTCAAGTTCCGTTTTCAGGTACATGTACGCAGAGGTGGTTTTGTTTACGTCAGGTAATTCTTAATCTTTTAACATGAATATTTCTTTTAAAATTCCTATATCATGAATTCTATCCAATTTCGTGAATAAGTTTTTTTCTATATCAGACAGATCCTTTGAGCAAGGGTCAGTGTTGTGATTTATAATCAAAATTGTCGATATCGAATTAGCACCATGTAAAATACATGTAATAAATTTTAAACAAAAATTGTTGTTTGCTCTGTTTGTTATAGCTTAGAAATTTAGATACATTGTAGCAAATTAATGTTACCGTTCAATAGAAATAATATCACTACTATTTTCACAAATAGGATTCACAAAAAGAAAAGTCCACCCCCTCTTTCTCTCTCTAGATAGGCCTATCTAGGTCTATTTCTCTCTCCCTTCCTCTTTCTCTCCCTCTGTCTCTTGCACTGTTCACTCTTTTTTTTTTCTCTCTCTATCTCTTTCTCTCTCTCTCTTTCTCTATTACACAAACACACACAATTTTCTCTTTTTCTCTTTCTCTCCCTCTCTATGTCACTCTCTCTCTCTCTCTCTCTTACAGACACACATACACAATATTCTCTTTTTCTCTTTCTCTCTCTCTATTGTTCTCTCCCTCCCCTTTTCCCCTCTTTCTATCTCTCCCTCTCTCTTCCTTTCTCTCTCGCCTTCCGATCTATCTTTTTCTTTCTCTAGTATGAAACCATAATAACTAGCCTCTACCTACGCTGTTTGCGGTCATGACGTCACTATAAAAACTTTGAACGGATAACTTATGTTATCATCCAGGGCAGCGTTTCACGAAGTACTTTCATAAGTACACGATCGCTGACATCCCATTGAAACGCGTTTATGAAAGTTCGCACGCATTCCACGTGATGACGCCGAACTCGTAATTACGACAGTTTGGTGAAACAAATATAATAACCTGCAAAGGCTATGTACACTTGAAAGATCTGAATCTCCAATCTGGGGTAAGGAAAACAAAACATTATTACAACATTTAATGCTAAATTAGGCGACATAATTGTTAAAGGTAGTATATTTTATCACAGATAACATAACGCGATTACATGATGAAAACAACTCGAAACAATTTGCATGTTTGGGATAGGTAGATGATGCATTACACGGACGGATGTGTCATTTAGCAAGACATTAATCTACATTTGCCACTCCATAGAGTACCGAAGATGTGACATCATAAAAATATATGTTTTGAATATACTTAGATGTTGTCTTACGGAAGTATAAGTCTAAAATGCGATTTGAATACGAGATAAGTAAATTACTTAACTTAGCCATTTACTTAGTAAATTTCTTACTGATGCTAAGTATTGAATTGAATACCGGCCAAGAACCATACTTTTTGATGCTCTTTCATAAAATGAAGACAAAATTGGGAAATTCTAAAAATAGATCTTTGATGACGTCACACTTCACCACTCTATACCCAGGAGAAAAATGGGGACTCGGTAGGATGACGAAACACTTTGTGAAAGACATCGCCATATACCTTCACGATGACCATATGTTGGAATACACAACATGGAGTGGAATTGTCCACAATGTGTAATGCTGTTTGCATGAATAAATCCGATGACCGGGATAATACAAATATATGTAAAAAAGACTGTGCCATGCTGTGTTTGTAAATGAATCCTATGACCGGGATAATGACAATATATGCAAAGGCGCTAAGAGAAAATATTCCGCTCTCAAAATCTAGATTTATTAGTAGTATTAGGTCTACTTAGAAGTTTTAAATTTGTTAAAAATGAAATATATATATACCTCAGGATTGTTGATGATCACATACGTCGCACACAGAAATCAGTATATTCATGGAGGTGTTTGGTTCAGTCTTTTCAGGTATTTCTTTTCACATTTCGAATGATAAGGTTTTTTTCAAAGCGAATCTTTTCAGGGATATATTTCTACCGTGATATTCTTCTAAACTGATATTCGAAAAAATGAAAAGGCTCACAAATTTATTTGTGATCTTTCCCAGAACTCACTCTTCGTTTTACTTTATAATAGCATATACCGTAGGGTCAAGCCGGAAACGTGGCAAGCAAACTGAATACGTTTTACTAGACTGAGTATTTTGAACAACATATTACACTGTAAGATCACACATGAAATATGACAATTTAGGACGGTGTTATTTCAACAGTAGCGTACACCGCTTGATAAAACCAAATCCTTCACAAAGTAAATATATGTGACACTTAAAACAACATGAAGAGATAAACATGTTATTCAACATGTCGTAAACAAGTCTGAGTAGAAAAACATTTAACACCAGAATAATATTACACCTAACCATCTACAATTAAATAAAAAGGAGAAGCTATTCACTTTAGAACAGCATCAATTACATTCAACGTACCAAAATCAGACATGTTGACAAATAATGGTAACCCTTGAAAAGCATATTCCGTACAAAGATAGAACAACCTGCTTAACTATATGACAGCTTATTGATAGTTGCATATAATCATATCACCAAACGAACAAGTGCACATAATAATTCTACAATAACTGCCTGATCTGACTAAATAGTCTTTTTTTTTAAATCCTTTTCTTTTGTTTGTGATTTTGGCAGTGACATGTTTAAAAAAACAACCAAAATTGAAATAATAATGTTAAAACCAGGCAAATCAGACTTCCTCCTTATAAACACGGTTATTTTTTTAGAAATTCTCACTATCTTACCATCTGAGTTTCCTTTCGATGAATACAACCGCATTTTCAAGTTTCATAGTCCATTTTTAACTAATATTTTTGTTTTAACAAAATTCACACTAATATGATATCTGATCAACGGATATCATTAACACATAAAACAACAATAATTTATTCGTTATTATATTTATTTTGTGGTTAAAGCGACGTCTCTCAAATGGTATACAGTTCATTTTCAACCATATCCGGCTCATATTGATCGGCAGAAAACGATTCGTCAGCTTCAGCATAAAGACCATGCACTATGCCATCATCGTTCCCATCCGGCTGTCCTCGGGGCTTATCGGGTATTGCATAGAGAGAGCCGAAGTCTTCCGAAGCGTCATTCCGAGCTCCATTTCCATTCTTATCGGGCGCGGCGTAAACTACGCTCAGCCTGTCGTTCATGTTCGGCATGGTTCGCGGACGCATCGGATTTACATTGTCAACAGAAGCATAAGGTGCCATTTCATTGGTTATTCCTTCGTAGTCATTCCGTGGTTCATTTCCATTCTTGTCGGGCATGGCGTAAACTACGCTTAGTCGACCATTGTTGTTCTGCACGGTGGCAGCGGTGTCAAATGAAGCATAGGGCATCATTCCATCGCCTTGCACTTCATCATCAATTCCCCCGTAGATATTCATTGACTTGTTAGGATTCAAATTTACAAGAAGTCCATTCTTGTCTCCTCCGGAAGCAGTAGGAACAGAGGCCGCAGCATTATTTGAAGCTTGTAACCCAACCTGGGAACCTCCTGCAGCCGACGTCTCTTCAAGTGATGCGTTGGTGATACCGAGACCATTGATTCCTGTAGGCGTGCTGGTTGTAGCCAAAGACATCCTTTGTGAGGAAGTGAGGTCCTTTCGTCCCTTCCGGGACCTGAATTGAGAAATATTGATATAAATAACATTCTGATAATAATAACAATAATCATCGGGATTTAAATGGTGCGTAAACGTCATACGAAAATACCGTCTGTAAGCGCTTCACAGATCTCATTACCCCGGTTATCGGACCGATTCACGTACAATATGCACCATTTCACTCTCTGGGGAGTATTCCAACCATTTAGTTACCGTGAGGGCATATTGTAATTACTAACGCTAAGGCTTTCATCATCCTACCAGGTGCCCATTTGTTTAATACGAATGGAATGCCAAAAGAGATTAATGCATTGCCAAATTAGTGCCGTGTCGGGGAAGGTACAAAATACTGTTCGAGGTTTATCTTTATCGTGGTTCAAGCTTCGCTTCGAATACAGGTCGTACCGGCTAAATTCTTAACCAGGTACGGATTCTTCGTCGGGAAAAGAAGGTCGGGATAGCTAGTTGTTTAATTTCCCGTTAATTTTTTATTTAACATAGTGATGTAAAACAAAAGGTGTAAGAAATTCTCAACGTGTAGTACAGTATTTAAAAAGCTAAAGTTTATAGAAGTCGATTTTAGGTTAAAATGTTACTCATACCTTGCTTAGAAATAATTGGAACATCATAGATATTATTGCAATTAGAAGACTATATTCAAAGAAATTCCATACCATTATGATAACATTTATGATATTATTAAATAATGAATAGTGCGTTGAATGTTTACTCTGTGCTAGAAAAAATAATAATTGGGCTTAGCTTTTTCATTTTCTTTTACTATGATTGATCCATCATTTAAAAAAGTGTGCAAAATTGAGGAAGCTACAAACCTTCTCCCCATGATGACGAAGATTACAATGATGATCACGAGGATGATAAATGCAGCCACACCTCCACCAATCCCTCCATATAAACCTACAGGGATCAAGTTTACCAAAGATAAGACGATTAATCTTCGATAACCAAGATAACAAATGAGGAAGCGTTCAGGAAAACAAGAGTAAAGCACATCGGGGTGGTGAAATTACATGTATTTATCAAGCCTGTGACAATTCGTTTTGACATTCCAGTCAGCCTATTGAGACTGTCACAAACGTTACAACAGACCTAACATAACAAATAAAATTGCAAAGGTTGCATTACCTATACAAAGTCGAGTTTGGGTAACGTAACATGTTGTTGGGATGTTGACATACTTGAAATGCTAATGGATGGGGCTACAAAGATTGCTATAGGTTGATTGAATGGCAAGGAAGTTGTCGTTTTAGAGTCGGTGTAGCAGTGTGACTGATGTAGAAAGCAACATGATAATGTAAGACTTGCATTAAATTCAATAAATGCGACTCTGAATTTTATATTCACCCTCACCTGTGTTATTTCCAGTCAGAGGAAGGGCAGACGTTGATTGGGGTGCAATAGATGTCGTTGATGGTGATGATGTTGCAGGTTTGTTTCCGTCACTTGTTATCGTGACCTGGTCGAGTGAAGTTAACTCTGATGTCGTAGTAGACGTTGTGAGGACTATTAAAGTAGAAACCGTTCTTGAAATTATTATAGGCCTACATGTGGGCTTAATTCTACTAAAATATAATAATAATAATAATAGTGTAAACTTATAGAGCAAAATAAACCTGGCGCTGGGTTAAGGCTTTTTTCAATTAAGTAAAATCGGATATCTAATAAGAAAGTTATGAATTTTTGAAAATGTCTGTAAAACTATGGAACAATGAAAATCACAAGACAAATTGAAAATGCACTCATGAGTCTGTGACGTCATGTCCTCACTATCCACTAATTAATATTTTTAATATTGATAATATATATTTCCTATTTTTCTCCTAAGAATCTTATTCTTCATACCAGTATTCAAGTTAGATTGTTAGTAATATGTTTTTGTGTGGATGCACTAATATAGAGTAATTTTTTTCAGTTAAATCATGAAAGATGTGACTTTTGATAAACTTTTTAGGCAAAAAAAATCAATAATTATGAATAAACAATATTCAGAAAATATTTTCAATTCTTCAAAGTTTATAAAAGATTTTGTCCAATTTCATGCACGCAATATGATACAAATCATATAACCTGGGCAAAGGCATGGAGAAATCAAGTTTTGGGGATAAAAAGAAAAATTAATGGGATTAAACTATATAACGTAATTGATAAATAGTGAGGACATGACGTCACAAACTGAAAACCAAATTGGCAATTTGTGTAGTGATTTCCATTGTTATATACTTTCATATAAATAACACAAATTTATAACTTTCTTATAACTTATCCGATTTTGCTCAAACTTTTTTTTTATTGGTTTGTCAGATTTTTCTGCTTTTATTGAAAGTAAGTTATTTTTGGAGTGAACTTGTACTTTAACAAAGGAAGTTAATCTGTGGTCGAAGTTTTCCTTTTTAAACGTGATCTTAGACCTGGGATCGTGTTGAGCTGAAATAGCTGAATGCGGACCATAGTTTTGCATTAAGAATACACTTCTTTCCCGACTGAAGAGATTCAATTATTAAAAAAGGAGGAATATGAAACCTCGCGTTGTAAATAAATTATTTTAAGAAAGGAAAGGTGATATGAAAGTAGCTTTAGTCGGCTGATCTTGAAGAAAGATTCGAAATTGCATTATCAAAATGTTCAATGTTCAAGCTTAATGTTCATGAGATTGGGAAAATTCTTCTCCTTTACATTCAACATATATGATAAATATACAGAAATAATCAGAGATAAACATGTGATTCCGAGAAGCGATCGAGTCCGGATCCACTAATGGAAAAAGACCCCCGCCCCAACCCCACTCTTTGAATTAAACACTACCTAGTTTAAGCACATTATGCTTTACAAGGATCTTGGAATGTACCGAATAGATCAAAAATATTCCCCCCCCCCCACACTTTTCAACACTCTTGGATCTTCCTCTGGTTACGGGTACATACCTGTAGACGTAGTCGGTGCTGTTTTTGTAGTTAGCGTTACCTTGGATACTGTAAATTAATGTAAATATTAGGCAAAATAACAAAGAATGTAATGATAATAACTGTTTTTATCCAGTGCCTGTCCATTCATTAATGTAGTTCTTAAAGAAAAATGACCCACGGTGAATTAAAATCTAAAGGAATATCCAAAACAAACCGTCAACTGATCCAAAAGAAAGCAGACTGGTGAAAGTTTGAATAGAATTTGACAAAAATAAGAAAGTTGGGAATTTCAAAAAATTGTTTTAATCGGCATACGTAAAGGCATTTCAAATTGGCTAAATCGGTAATGTGACCCTGGCGTAATACCATACAACTTTCCCATTTGTTTCAATACACGAAAATAGTAAAAGTTCTTTCTTTTTTTAAATGTATAATTTAGGAGGATGCTTTTTTTTAGATGACCTATAATACTATGTTATTCAGGATATATTATGAGTAGTACCCCAAGTGAGAATGCTTTTAGGGGAAAAACAGAAATAAAAGATATTTTTTGTAGACGACAAGTGGGAGAATTGTCCATGACGACGTCATAATCCCCTGACCAAACTGCCAATTCGTGATTCTCATAGGTTTAGTAATCTCATATTTCAGACATTCACATCTCTCTTTATTGGTCCAATTTATTTTTAACGTTCTACATACCGTATTTCTTATTTAACTACTGTTGTACAATTTTGAAATTGTTACAAAGTTTGGATAGCCCTTAAAAACGAATATGAATACGCATATGAAATTAACATTTACATGTCAAGCACGAGGCTTGTGATGAGGTTGTTATCCTTACCGTACATTGGGTTCGATTTATATACGGTCTTGCACTTTAATATGGTGCACACTCTACACTCCAGGTGGGACCATATGCGAGTCAGTCGTTGTTTTTGTTTGTTATCCAGGTGCGCTTAATTATGTTATACAACACCTACTAAGATTCTTGCAACCTTATTGGTCAATTCTTAATCACATGACATGCGATAAAAGTAATGATACACAGCATTATCCTCAAGGCGTGCAGTTCCGTTTGATCAATCTGGTACGCTCATGGTACGCGCATGATTTGCTGCCATTAATTAATCGATTTATCAATTATCGTTGTAGTTATCATTATCGTTTTGTTTTTTAATTATTATAAGTATTATTATTAATATTGTCATTGTTATTATTATTATTATTATTATTATTATTATCATCATCATTTTTCTCACTATTGTCGATAGTGTTATTTTGTATTGATTAACATCAATTCGATTTGAATTGTATATTTTGCAGTGTTAAATTGACAAATTCAAACTAATTGTAAACTTCTCCAAAATCCCAATGTGGGTGATATGCGAATAATTTGTCACTGTCATTGTCATTGTCATTGCCTGCTTGATAATAGTGCGCGCTCACTAATCGGTACTTTTATCCAGAAAAATAACAAAAAAACTTAATTTTATCGATAAGAAACAAAAAAACTCACTGAGATTCGGACTAGGCCTAAGAAAACTGTTTTTAAAAGAAAAAATGTTTTTAAGCCCGTCAACGTCCGAGGTGTAGTATAAAACAAATAGTGAATGGTCTTTAAAGGCCATTCACTATTTATAAACTATTGTAAACTATACATCAATGACCATTCGCATGCGACTAGGGGGTGTTTCATAAAGCTGTGCGTAAAGTTACGAATGACTTTACAAATGATTTGAATATAAAGAGCCAAATGGGATGCCCAAAGTTTTTCCTGACATTTTAACAAAGACAGTGTGACAGTATTTCCCATAATCTCAATTAAATTGTAGCCAAAAACTACACTTTGCATTTAAACGTTACGTTAATAATGATATAATATTAATCTACATCTACTCATATTGCTCCGGTTGTCTCATTTTCGCTCGCTGGACCACTGCCAGCACAAACGTAGCTAGTTCGACGTCACTACCAAACTAGAATGTTCCACTATGTTGCAGGGCCATTGGGTATGATGTGTGAGCCGAGTGTGCGGAAATGGTGTGTTGGGGAGGGGAAGTGAGAGTGTTCGTGTGTGTGGTAATTGTATGTGTGTCAACAATTAAAGAATAATACATGACAGATGGCTAATCATAAATCTACAATGACGAGTAAAATGTCTACATCGCTATCCACAGATAAATATGCCTTGAACGTATATAGCAGACGGCAATCGGCGGATCAGACGACACTTGATAGTGATTTTGAAAGTGAGATTGCTTTGCTAAATATAAAATACAAGATCATTTCCATATCTTTAAACTATCATTGATATATGATAATTAAACAGTTAGTAAAATAAACCTACCAAACTACATAATACAATGAAATACTTGACTGAAAGTAGGGGAGTTTGATGTGGTGCACACTTGCACCCCTCTGTAAATAATCGAATAGTCCACGGCGTGTCATGAATATTCATGTTTGGCTTAACTCGGCAAAATGTTTGCCTATTCTAAATGTAAAAATTACGGTGGGGGTTGGCTGAAATTGACATAATGAACTAATCAGAAGTGATCTATGATAATTCATGCTTGTTATCCTTCATGTGCTTGACCTATAACCTTACAATCGCGTGGCAAATTGCGTCCAAAGTTCGACTTGTAGCACATGTGTTATATAGGCAATGGCGAGCTGGCGACCTATTTTGAACAAATTACGGTGGGTGAACTTCCAAAAGTAAATGGGACATGAGGGTTCCAAAGTCCATAGGCTTACATGTTAGGCTGCTAGATTCTGACGATAGGGAGGGGTTGTCCTATAAAACTATTCGGAGCCATATGTTAGCTTATGCAATAAAAAGGATTTGAGGATCCCATTTAGCTCTTCAAACTAAAGTCATTCCTTATTTAAAGTCATGCGTAACTTTACGCACAGCTTTATAAACACCTACCTCCCCCTCCCCCGAGTATTTATTTCACAACTGGGTGGAGAAAGGCGATGTAGATATTTAAAAAAAATGGCTTGCTTTGAGAAATGGGTACATGTATGGGGCTCGAACACACAACTTCTTCCCCAAAAAGTGATTGAACCATGCTATTATGGCACTTCTATGGGTCATTAGGGAAATGATAGTTGTACATAAACTTTAATGTTTGTCCTTTCCTTTGCTCACATGATTATATACATATATTTGTGTAACTACCTACCTTGAATATTTTTTAAATTTATATTGATTTTATTATACGAGTTCTTTCTATAGGGCACATAAGGATGTCACATTGTTTCCGAATTAAATAGAGCGAGTCGATACTGTAAATCATGCACATATGCATTTTACAATACCGTGCTGACCCCTGCATCCTCCAAAAAAAAATCTGCAAAATTCGACATAGAGCAGACGCTGGGAGGTGGACGGCAGGTTGTGAACATGGCAGAAGATATGTAATCTATGTGTATTTCGAATGGAACTCACTTGTGAAAACAGATATGTATCCTGTCCCGCCACAGCTTTCTGTAGGCTCCCCTGAACAACTCACTTGACATTTGTTCGAGTTCGTTCCCATTGTATGTCGAGAATAGTCATCACTCGCCTGACCACAGAAACATTCATTTCCGTATTCAACTCCAGCGTATTTATAGTTATCCGTGGTTGACTCGTTACAAAACTGGATGCAACGTGAAATACTCATTGATGTTCCAAAGCTGCTGGCGCCAGATAACGCTCTGTCATTGTTATCATCCTTAAAACATCCGAGATATCGATCCCCTGTGAGGAAAGATATCAAGCGACTGATAGTGCGACAACATGGAATGGTATTTCTTTAATGGTGATGGTGACTAATCATCAACATTTTTTGGCCCTGAATGTTCATGATGGCCTTGCAGGTATTGTAAAGAATATCAGCTTAAAATTGTGCTTACGTAATGAAATGTCAAATACTCTCTATAGTCTATATGACATAAATGTTCTAGTTCAATACTTGACGCATCCGAATGCGGACGCTTTCTTAGGGAACTAAGCCATAGACCGACAATATACATGGGCCAGGTAGATCCAGTGCGCGGAGGTTAAAGTTATCTAATGTTTCCTTCATCGTCAAAAAGTTAACGCATATGAAGAGGGGTAAAGTTTGTTTTTTAGTTGATTATGTTCATACTAGATGAACATGTTTTTACATTATTTTTTAGTTGCATTGGGACACTATATGTAAAATGTCTTCTTCTAGTAAACTCTTGCTAGACGTTTTTACGATTACGCTCACACGGAACATTTGAAGATACAACCTATAGGGCCATAATATACAGTATATTTTATCTATTCTCATCCTTTCACTTTTTATCACATTTTCTAACAGACCAAGCGGTTTGGTTTATAATTTGCTCAGTTCGTTGTTTCTATTGGTATCAGGCACAAAGAGTGATTTCCATTAAAACTCGGCAACGATGGGAGTACAAAATTTTAAATTTCAATTTTGGAGAAATATCACCTGGGGTTTGTTCTTAGTATCAGCTTGATGTCCCCCCCCCCCTCCTCTTAAATTGGATGGGTATTGGTTCTAAGCCCACGAAATATTTGTTAATGCCATCATAATTTCTGATTTTCATTATATACAGTAGTGACTCCCTCATTATTCCGTACATAATTCTGTATATTTTTTGTAATTTTATTTCAAGAGCTATAAGGTGGTGATACAATTTCACTCGAAAAGGTTACCATGACACGAAGCTGCTCCTGCTGCAGAGCATTCCGTTGCCAATAGAAACAATGTACAATCTGACAAATCAGCTTCTTCTGAAATGTAAACAACATGATATGAATGTACGATCAAATTTAACTCCAGTCTCACAAAAATGTATTGAAATTACATTGGAAAAAAATAATATAACAAAAACTATGTGAAATGACTTTGCGCTGGGGTTAATGACCTTTATATAAGAGGCGTTATACTTATTTCATTCAGGGAGGATAAGTGGACAGTGGACACGTGTGACAGTGGACACGTTTGACATCCTTTTAAGGTAATGTGACATCCTTTTAAGGCACTGCCGGGCACGGCCCAGTGCCTTAACACAATGTCACACGCGGCAGTCCACGCTCTCGTCGTGTAAATCTAAAAGTCCCTACTGTTACACTATATGTTATTTAGGGTACGCATATGCGTGTTCCCTCCTTTTGAAAGCACCCCCCTAAGTCCGGTGTGTAAAGTCAATACGGGCCGGATTTTTGTGTACTACGAGCCGGACTTTGGTGCGTGAAAAGTACTCCTTTATCGGACATTTTGGGAACACGCATGTGGTCATTCCGACCCCTGAGTGGGGGGGGGGGGGGGGGATATGGACAGATTGGATAGATGTGTAAATCATTAAAATTATAATCAGTGTACGATGCGAAAACGATTCATCTCCAACTTCTGGAAATAATAATAACATTCCTCTTTTGTATGGCGCTTAATACATCTACGATGTCTCTAAGCGCTTTACAGATATATACTAACATGGGATTTTGTGTTGTGTCCTGCGGGCCGCAATAACTCACCGCTTTTGCATAATTTGTGCGGGAGATTAGTGTTTTTTCTTCTAATAGGTGCCCCTTTTTTTTAAATCTCCGATGAGTGCCCTTATTCATATTTGAGAGGTGCCCCCTTTATTTTGACACGTGCCCTTTAATGTAATCAAATGTATTAATGTACCATTACCAGTCTTTTTTGTTGTAAAAGATTAAATCATGTTTTGTATGGTTTTGAATAAAATTAACTTGAACTTGAACTTATCCTTTCTAATTAGAACCATTTTCTTTCTGAAAATTTTCCTTTTTCCGTTATCATAAGTGCCCCTTATTAAGTGTGAGGAGTGCCTCATTTTCACCTCTGGTAATTCCCATTTTTACTTTGACATGTGCTCTTTTTCTTTTCTAGTAAGTGTCCTATTCCCTTTGGATATGTGCCCCCTTTTCCTTTCCCCAAGTGTTACTATTTTCCGATACTAGTGTACTTCGGAAAATCTACGTGTCTCTCATAAGATATTGCATCTTACATGAGTTATTTAAGAAACTTTTGCCAATAAATTACTAAATGGTTTTTATGACATGGTATTTCTATTGGCTTAAACAAGTGGAATCAACTGATGTATTTATGTTTGTAAATGATGAATATTCATTTGTTGTAAAAGAAAGATATAACTTGATATGTCTTTAGTTATATGAATATTTTTTTACAGTTATTATTTGTTATTTTTGTTAGTTAGTATATTTTTCACTGCATATATTTTTGTGTAGATTTCTTTCATTAAACTGTGGTCGATTATGACAGATGAACCAATTAATCAGTGGGAATGATTATGTACAGTATAAACAGAGAGAGAGCGAGAATCAGAGAGAATTAGCGCTTGAAATGAGATGAAAATGGGAATTTAGGAATTTATTGGCAAAGGTTTCTTTAATAACTCATGTTAGATGCAAAATATTGTCAGAGACACGTAGTTTTTTCAAAGTACACTAGTATAGGAAAACAGTAACAATTTACCAGTAAATGAGCTAAAAATTGCTTCACTTAATCTGGATTTATCACATTCCGAGACCTATATTTACCAAAGCTTTCAACAAAATCTGATTTCCTTTGAAATTATTGTTTTAGGCCCTCGATCAAATCCGAAATAATGCTGTTTATTTGTACTCATCACTTTGTTTAAAGGTTGAAAAACAAACAATAAAATATATCAAATAATTAGTTTCTGTACAAAAGTGCAGTATTTTGCAGCTTAAATGGGGATAGACACGTTGCGAATAAAGGTAAGCAATGTGTAACCTGGGGGGCGTTTCATGAAACAATTAGTCGGTGGTTTTCACCGACTAATATAATTTTCACCGACAATTTAGTCGGCACTGACTAAATTGACCAATCAGAGGCCTGGAAATAGTCGGTGATAATAGAATTGTCGGTGAAAATGATATTAGTCGGTGAAAACCACCGACTAATTGTTTCATGAAACGCCCCCTGTTCTGCCTTTGCTTTGGCAATACCATAGACGGCAATACGAACCAGCATGACCATAGTCCAGTAGACGTATACCATTTACATGACCTGGAAAAGTTGATAAGTACAAGGTTTTTTTGTTGATTTGTGTTCTAGATGGGTATTGAAGTAAATTCAGCTTGGTTGCCAGCTTGGCAACCTTGAGTAACTTTTTTAATAGCCATATTAGCATAATCATCTAATTAGCATATGTGCAACACGTAATAATGTTGCTAATCTCAATCCAGGAAGCCTGAAAACATGGATAATACGACTTTTCAACTGTTTTCTATGAAGAGGAATTCATCTATGACACCAGTTTTTCATTCCAAGTAATGCAATTGTCTTAAATATCATAATTAGCATAATGAGCTAATAAGCACATGTACACTATATGGACTTCATTGTCATTGTTTAATCTATAAAGCTTAAAAATGGTGGAATGCAAAATTGTAAATCACTTTTGAAAGACTACACATTAATTCATGAGAAGATATTCCATGTAGATGAGGTATAATTAGCCTAATTAGCATATACACTGTATGTGCAATATGTAATAATGTTGCTAATCTTAATCCAGGAAGACTGAAAATAGGGATAATATGACTTTTCCGGGGTTTTCCATGATAAGGGATTCATTTGGGACACCAGTTGTTATTTTTAAGTAATGCAATTGGATTAATATGTAATTATTGTACTAATAAGCCTAATTAGTATTTTGTAGAATATCTATTATTTGGGACTCTATTGAGTTTCACAAATTGTATGTCCAATGTGGTGGTTATCTTGGTCGCAAGGCAATGTTGTCAAACCTTATGAAATGTCTAGGAAATGACGGGGTCATCATACGCATTGAAGGATGGGCTTCAGTCATTGGATTTACAGAGACTGTCGGAAACACACTGAAGATGGTTAAAGCAGATGATAGTGGGGGAATTGATAATGTGGTGAGACAGGTACGTACACAGGCCAGGGATGTTAAATACAACAGAAATACAACAGTGCGATCTATGATCTGTCCATGATTACCAAAGCCAAAACCATTGAGAGTACAAGCCCGACGTTGCTCAAGCTTGTGGCAGAATTCCTGGAAAAGTCATATTATCCATGTTTTCAGGCTTCCTGGATTAAGATTAGCAATATTATTATATATTGCACATAATATGCTAATTAGATTATTATACTAATTAAGGTAATTATACTACATCTACATAGAATATCTTCTCATGAATTAATGATTAGTCTTTCAAAAGTGATTTACAATGTTGTATTGCACCATTTTTATGCTTTATAGATAAACAATGACGATGAAGTCTATATATTGTACACAATAATGCTTATTAGCTCATTATGCTAATTATCCTATTTAAGACAATTGCATTACTTGGAATGAAAAACTGGTGTCATAAATGACTTTCCTCTTGATAGAAAACACTTGCAAAGTCGTATTATCCATGTTTTCAGGCTTCCTGGGTTGAGATTAGCAACATTATAACATGTTGCACATATGCTAATTAGATGATTATGCTAATATGGCTATTAAAAAAGTTGCTCAAGGTTACCAAGCTGGCAACCAAGCTGAATTTACTTCAATACCCATCTAGAACACAAATCAACAAATAAAACTTGTACTTAACAACTTTTCCAGGTATGAGGAACTTCTACAGGACTGCAACGGGTTTTCGAAGACCTGTGGCATACTCGTAACAGGGAGAGTGTGCTCGTAAGTTGTATTTTTGTCTCCTAGTAGTGTATACAGACAGACTAGGCAATAATATTTTTAAAGTTAAATCGATATGTCTATTCACCTCCATTACACTGTAATCCTCTGGTGGGAGTTGATTTCGGTCCATAAGGTGTGTCTTGTATTGCTATATTTGCTCCTGTGAATCCCAACTGTCTGCAGATGACGATGACGTCACCGACACCAAGATTTGCTCCACAAGTTGTCTCCCATAATCCATTGTCCATAATCTCAACCGTTCCTCTATCAGGCGTTGGACCACCAACAAGACGTACATCTGTTAACACACGCAAAAAACAAAGGTGACGGTGCGTAAAACTAGCCTTGCTAGGGCTCGGTGTAAAAATGTCAGAGGCAAAAATGTCAGAGGTAAAAATGTCAGAGGTAAAAATGTCAGAGGTAAAAATGTCAGAGGTAAAAATGTCAGAGGTAAAAATGTCAGAGTAAAAAATGTCAGAGGTAAAAAATGTCAGAGGTAAAAATGTCAGAGAAAAAAATGTCAGAGGTAAAAATTTCATTAATTTCAGCTTCAGCGCTGCTTTATTTTCTTCTTTCTGTAACTTTTATTTATCTTTCTGCCCAAAACTGGGACCTTTTGCCAGATTATTGCCGAGGGGAGACAGGGGGGGGGGGTGCATCCTTCGTAGTGACCCGGCTGCCTCCCCCTCATATGCCTTTGTCTTAGCAAGTGATACTGGTACACTGAGCAAACTTCTGGGAAAAAAGAATGTCTAAAATCGAGTAGTTTGGCCATGAATAATTATAGGCCGAGTGTGGCTCGATGGTGTAATCATGAAATAAAAATAAAAGTCATCACAGCCCCCCCCCCCACCCCCCCCCCCCTCCAAAAAAAAATGAAGATAAGATATCACGCTGTGAGTCCTCCGCCCCCCCCCCCCTCCGCCCCCACTTCACCGTCCCTTCTGAAGATTGATGGACATTTTAAAATGTGGCAATGACTACTATAAAATGTAATTTCCTACAAATGCATATTTCCAACAATTTCACTTTTTGTGGGCTTGATACTTTGATACCTTGATACAAAGCAGAAAGCCGCCCATGTTACATCTAATGCTAACCGCACCATCACATTCCAGAGAAGCGCGCGCTTTGCAAAGAGTTGATCGTCGATCACTATTGCGGTATAAATAGTCTGGGAGAACATCAATAAGCAGCTTGATACTCTGATACAAAGCAGAAAGCCGCCAATGTTACGTCAAATACTAACCGCACCATCACATTCCAGATAAGTGAGCGCTCTGCAGAGGTTCTGTTTAAGCTACATCGTTCTATAATTATTTGCTGTGAGAGATCAAACTGTGAAATTGACAAATATTTATTCATGAGTAACATATCAGAAACATAGTATTACTGTACACATTTATAGCATCATGATCAAGGGCGTCAATCCGAGTAAGAGCATGGGGGGAGGGGAGGGGGGGGACACAATTACATGTCACACTCTCTCTCTAGTTATTCTGTTTCACGGCATGTACTTTCATTGGTGACCGGTTCATTCATTGCCTTTTTTTTTATCTTTGACGTTTCATTACATTTTTAGAGAAAGAAGACGATTCGTTGTATACCGTTCTCGACTCTTAATCCTTGTTTGAATTCAGTTCCCCCCCCCCCACCCTCCCACGCGGAAGCTTTGACGTTACATTAAAATATTAAAGAATTTCTTTTCTGACAAAACATGGGGGGTAAATTTCACCACCTGAAAATTCGTGTGGGGGGGACGTGTCCCCCCGTCCCCCCCCCCCCCCCCCAGGATTGATGCCCCTGATCATGATACTGCTTGTATACATGATAATATTGTTTGAAGGATATTTGGTACAGGATTTATACAAGGTGTGCTGGCATACACTGTATACGACAGTTTCCAGCAGGTACATATTCGTACAAGTCTACACATTAAACAAAATGCATCATGAATTTGGCAGAACAAAAACAGTTGAAATTGAGGTACTTATACTGTATTTCTCCCACGTTTCTTAATCACAAACATGATTTTTTTTAAATATAAAGTTACGCAGTGTTATGTTCGAAACTCGAAAGCACATGACAAAATACTTGGGTAGATATGTCTCAACGTTTACCACTTATAGGCCTACTATCTGACATTCTTCAAGCGAAGCTTTGATATTGTTTGTTAAACTTTTGTAAAAAAGTTTTGATGAGGGGGACAAAGCATCCGTGTCTTTTTATTAACATTTTCTTGTCATAACAGTCTTTGCTGGGATGGACATGAAGATGGGTCTAATTACTGAATTTGTGGATTTTATGTGCGATCATTATAACTGATTCCATGTTGTATCTCATTCAATCTTAATATTATATGTACTTAGGCCTACTTCCTCAAAACCAAATAAACATTAAAACATCAACCAATTTAAAATATCGAAAAATGATAGAAATTAATTATGCAAACCATCACAAAATATAAGTTTCAAGTTTATTTTCCACATTGTATTATCCTCAGGACATGTACGAAGTACACTACACAGTCATTTATAAAAATATAATAGACTAGCCCAGTAGCTTACATCTTGACATGTTGTGTGATAAAGTGCCGAGATATTATGATGTCACCAATTTTTCCCCCTTCATTTTTTTTTTTAACCTGAATTTTTTTTTGTATCTCTGACATTTTTTCCTCTGACATTTTAACCTCTGACATTTTTACCTCTGACATTTTGTCCTCTGACATTTTTACCTGGCACCCTTGCTAGCGTTCTCAGATATTCCAACATTATGGACTAGAGCAAACGTTAGCTAGAAAAAGCAGCGGCTCTGTTTTTCACAAGCAGATGCATGACAGCATATGAATGGAATTCACAGTGATAGGTAAAATAATAAGTTTTCATCTACTCAACACAACATTTATGTTCCAGTAAACAAAATCTTTGCAGTTTACTAGATATTTACTTGGAAAGGAGGAATTTCATTTGCTCATTAAGCAATCAAATGCTTCATTATTATATAGATCGTCTTTTGGCAGCATGGGCTGATGGGTCATCTGTTTTATATATAAATGTAGCAGGAAGAGGCACTTCTTCTCACGAAGTCTCATTCTTTTCGATTTGCACGACGAGAACGTGGACTGCAACGTGGGACATCCTTTTAAGGCACTGCCGTGCCTAAAAAGGCAGTTACCCGTCCACGTCCACGCAAATCGAAAAGTCCCGATTAGGACTGCACCAACGACTGGAGTGTTCTTTGACGCGCCATGTGAGAGTGACTTGGGAAAATTAGTCAATGCAAAAATAAACATGGTAAACGTTGCCTAGAGTTACAACAAATTCATTGCTTTAGAATTTGCATCTCGTGTGCAATGGCTGTTAAATATCTTTCGCGGATTTCTATATAATCCCGTTGTAAACGAGGCTTTCTTTTTTATTGCATTGTTACCTGCGCTAATCGGCCCTATGAAGGCAATGAATCCATACACAATTTACTCTTTATTTTACTATCACTTTTCGTACGATATCACTTCAACATGGTTTCAGATACCACATCATTCACTGACGTAGTACTACGTCATGCAAATACGCCTCGTGTGCAGCGTGCATTGGTTACCTGTTATGACACATCTGACCATGTGATTGCTGCACTGCGTCAAAAGAATCACCAGGAATACAAGGATGATGCGATGCCAATCCATTTCGAGAAATAGTTACGAATCACCGGTGAATCTGCAGATTGGAATCGGGTTCAAAAATTTAACAGCTCATAAATAAGCGGGGGGGGAAAGAAAAATAAAATGAAGGGGGAGGGGTTTCCTCCAAAACACACCGAAAAAACAAATTAGGGGGGGTTCGACCCCCCCCCCCCCCGAATTAATATTCATATATCCATCGGCGGTACATTCTTTAATACGCAAGTGGGATTATTCTTTTCCAGAAGGTGAGACAAAAGGTAATCATGAAGCACCTTCATCACTTTGGAAGTGATCATTCTAAAATGCAGTGGGACGTCTTCATGTGTAAAACATATATGGCTATTTTGGGGAAGTTTGTACATCTGGTATCTCCGAAGTGGCTTATAGCCCTGTGATTACCCCCCCCCCCCCCCATATCGCCCCTAGTGTTAAATACTTACTTGAAACATTTTATGAAGATTTGGGGGTCCTTCAGTGACCTCCAACAGAAGCCGATAGTTAAGTTGTGAAGGGAATCGTAAGTTACATCTTACCACACTTATGGTACTAGTTTTTCATAAGCTAATACACACCACAAATATATTTTATGATTCTATTCGAAATTACCATATTCTCAAATTCATGTTCCAGTATATCTATGCTCTGCATGTCTCGAATAAAGCCGGTATTGTCACAATAGATGAGTGAAGATCCTGAACAAATGTCCTCTTCAAATAACACAACAATGATACGTGATGATACTGCACATTACTACCCCTACTTCACTGATCAGATGAATGCGATATGAATACTGTGAAGAGTTTTGTAAGATTCGATTATGACTTTGAGAACGGAAGTTCACAGGCGGGTAATCATGCTGAATTCCCCCTTCCTTGCTTGAGAGACTCTGTGAAGCAGGGCCTCGTTTCATCAAACTTGCCATCAATAACAACGTGCAGAAATTCTTTGACAATCTGCTCTCAACCAATCAAATGCGACGATTTCAGTACCTTATAACAGTTATCGTCCATTGTCATGGGTAACACATCTTGTGAAACAGGGCCCAGAACAATGTTTGCGTTCCGGCACTCCTTTGTTCGAAAAGGTATTGTATGAATGGTTGACGGCATGAGTCATTTTCAGAGTCGAGTTCCGCTTTCAGGTAATGTTAGCAGAGTTGGTAAGTCTGCATGTTTGAACATGAATATTACTATCATAAAACATAATGTACCATTTGTGTACGTGAATGTCTAGCAGGCATCGATGTTGCGGTTTGTATAGATTTGAACCATGGCGGTCTTTTGATGAAAGAAAAATATAGAGTTTGATCTGTTAAAGGCACACTGTCCTACTTGTAGCTACTTGCTCCCTCTATATGGAAAACTTCCCAAATCGGTGCCTGTTGGTCCCCCATGATCCTCTTTTTCTTATGTTAAATGAGAGCTGAGTTAATGAGATAGCCACCTGTCACAGTGACCTCGATGGCTCTCTGGGTGGTCTAATCCCTTCTAGCTGCAGTAGTAAAGCCTCCCTTTAATACACCCTTGTAAAAGCATAGGTATTTTGTATCAAATGTCACTGTCATTTAATCGAAATAATGTCATTATTCTCTCTCTCTCTCTCTCCCCTCTCTCTCCATCCCCTCTCTCTCTCTCTCTGTCACAAACACAGTCTTTTTCCTTTCTCTCTATCTTTCTCTCTCTCTCTCGCTCTTCCTTTCTTCCTCCCCCCTCTCTCTCTCTCTCTATCTCTCTCTAGCCCTCTCCCACTCTCTTCCTTTCTCTCACCCCTCATTATGCTCTTTCTTTCTATCAGTATGAAAACATAAATACTTGCCTCTATCTGAATTATTAACGGTCATGACGTCACAATGAAAACTTTGAATGGATTATCTGATATAAAAATGTGAAGGGAAAAAAAAGATGTTATCGTCCCGGGCGGGGTTTCACAAAACCGTCATAATTACAAATTCGCTAAAATCGCATTGAAACGCTTGTGTGAAAGTTCACACACATGTCAATGGGATGTCGGCGTACTTGTACTTACAACGGTTTCGTGAAACAACGCCCAGGGCCCTAATATATCCCGACCGACCGTTCAAAACCACAAAGAGCGAAGGGTAAGAATGTGATTCCCCCGAACATGAACCTGTATGTAGGCTCTACAATAGTTACCTACAAATGCTACATTTGTATGTACATTGGAGAGATTGGATCTCCAGTCTCGCATGCATGCAGGGCATACACGGGCCGGGTCATGCCATAAAGGTGAGATTAAATTTTGTGAAATTGTATAGCTAAGAAGCTTTCAACTATATTAACTCCAACAACAATTATCCAAATTACGATATCAGATTTAAAACAACACAGGCATTTTAGTGTGCATGCATATTTTAATGGATTGTTACAACGAAAACTTTAAAGTTAGTCTGATATGCCAAATCACTCTCGAAAGAATACCTGGTTTAACGGCAAGCCTCGCTTATATCTGTCTTCACTATGGAAGCCAAAATTACAAAACAACACAAAACTTAATTGAGCAAAGCTTTAATATATAACAGAGTAGCAATTGAACAGGAATTGTTCTGGCTAAGCACACATACATCTATATTAACCAAAAATTAATCTTAAAGAGATGTCTTCATATGCAATGAGGAATTATATACTAGGGGACCATGAAGTTCGTCATATTTGTGTCCAACCCTCATGGAATAACCAGATATGAACTCAACAATACCATTTAAGAAAGAAAGAAAAAAAATATATATACAAATATTAGACAACTTCGAAAGTATTACACATGGGTATCTATTAACTACACCGTTGCTCATAAAGTAAGGATTTTTTTCTCACCTCTCCCCAAGTTATGATTGTGACGAAATGGTTTTATTTGTTAATAAAGTTTGACACCTCTCAAAGCTTTATTGATCTTCATTACTCTTTATATTAATTAATCAATAAAGTTGTCATAAGATTTCTATAAACTTTATCTATCAGAATAAAACCATAATGTCACAATCACTTCATGAAAAAGGGCAAGAAATATATAACTAGAACGTGACAGTGTACTACAATGAGTCTGGTTTACCGTGACTTGAATTAGGCCAACGAATGGTAAATGTACAAATTCAAAAGAATGTCTTCGAAGGCTTAGGATTTAAATTGTGATATACATGTAGAATATTGTGAAATTTACAAGCAAAGTGATCATCTTAAAGAGATCGTTTGGTTAAGTTAAGCATATATTTGAAATTTACAAGCAAAGTGTTTACTTAAAGAGATCATCTTATAAGATATTCTATGTCCGTCTGATAACGCGTGTAACACTTAAAATCTAAAGTATCCTTAACAACCTTAAAATCTAACTACTATTAAGATTTATAATGATATCTATATATATTGACTCGTGAGGGCGCTATTTTTTTGTTTCCGTTTTTTCCATTGATTTTTATCGTTAATTTGCCTAAAGTGTAATAATTGAGATTGATAAGGGAACATATAAAATTAGAAGGGGTAACATTTGACACGACAGCTTAAAATCGGGTATAACAAAAATCCTTCATCTGTCATGTGTATATGTTATCCATAATTAGTTGTTTGTTTTTACTGCATAAAAACAAGTATCATGAATTAAGATTGATGAAATGTAAACTAAAAGCAGGTGGATTTTTTTCATTTACCCGATTCAGCATAATAGCACCATAATATAAGATCAACATAATATAATGTATAAAGATTAAAGAAGTATCATGCTATGTTTTTTTATGTTACACCATAATGTGAAACAACATGATTGTAAAGTGTAAAACAATATATTTATTTTTCTGCACAAAAATGTAACGCATATTCTGTAAATCATTGTGTTTTCTGACCAATAAAACTTATTATAATAGAAGATTCCATCATAAAGATAATACGAAACATTAAAATAATTTATTAATAAAACATAAAATGTGCGGTCCTAAATATATTTCCTTGAACTTATTAAAATAACTTACAAATAAATCCATCACAAACAAACTATAATTATTTTGCAAAATAAAGCATAATGCACTTATTCTGGTTACATTTTTACTATTTATACTGGTATTTAATATCGCTAAAAATATGTATGTGTATTAGAATCGGATTGCTTATTATCGCTGAGGAATCTCAACTTCTTTGTTATTCTTTCCCATTATTTTGTTAACTTTTTTGTTGTATATGTCTTGTATACCTTGCCAGTGACACAATTGTGTATTGTATACTACATTGTGTAATGGATCTGGGTTCAAACGTTCATACTTCTATGTTTATAACGCTGAATGAAGATGACACATATATTGTGTGTGTATACTTACCGCAGATATATGTATATATCCTGTCCGCCTTACCAATCTACGGTGTAATGTGGACATCCCATGCAACATATATGTGCGTCTTTGCTAAATACAAATATAATCCAATGACGAAATGGAATCATATTCAGTTCCTCCTCTTCTCCCCCCCCCCCCCCCCCGCTCCCCCTCTTTCTCTTTCTCTCTTTTTCTCTCTCTTTCTCTCTCTTTCTCTCTCTGTCTCTTTTTCTTGTTCTGTCCGTTATACGCATATGCACGTACACACGCACAAACAAACAATAAACGAAAACTCATTCCCATACACTCTTTACACCTATAAAAAATGGGCGGAGTATTCATCAATAATGATGATTTTTTTTTTACATTAAACAGGCCATAGGCTATCATAACAGCACGTGGCTACATTACATACAGTTCATTTTCAACCATGACAGTTCCATATTCGTTGTCGTCATTGTTGACGGTATGCCCTGGTGCAGTGGACATGGCATAAAGTCCCGTATCATCATCAGCTAATGAGTATAACCCTTCCCCACTGTTACCCCCATTCTCCGATCCCACTTGGCTTACATCTTCGCGACCTTCCGGCACCCCTCGGCTTTTGTCGGGCATCGCATACAGGGCGCCGAAGTCTTCCGAACCCTGTCCGTCGCCACCTTTCCCAGTTTTGTCAGGTTTTGCGTAGAGTGCACCAAAATCCTCTTCTCCCTGGCTTTTCCTTGGCTTGTCCAGCATAGCGTACATCGCCTCAACATCGCCATTGGGTGGTGGTCGAGATACTCGTTTTTCTGGGAACCCGTCATTCTGATCCGAAGGCATCGTGTTATTGAGTTTCGAATCTGTATTCTTCGATTTCTGGTCTTTCACTGACGAATAGGATGTAGCATCACCTTCAGGAGGTGCATGGTCCCTAACCGATGAGTAGTAGGTAACATCGCCGGCAGTAGGGGGATCAGGCAACTGCAAACCGTGTGGTGTCTCGTCGGAGTTGTCTTGGAACATGTTGTGGTAAAGGTGACCCTGCGTGCCGTTTGGGCTGGCAGACTGCACTACTGTCATATCGTGTGACTGCAATCCGTCTTTCTGTTGCCTTCGTGATCTGGATTTAAACATATCGTTCAAATTGATAAGCAAATTCGTCTCAATCGTTCTAAATCATAAATATCCCAATGTGCCAATTAAGTAGTAGTATAGTAGCAGTAGTAGTAGTAGTTGTTGTTGTTGTGGTGATGGTGTTGGTAGTGGTTGTGGTGGAGGTTGTGGTGGTAGTGGTAGTAGTAGTAGTGGCTGTAGCAGTAGCAGCAGTATTACTAACATTATCATACTACCACTAGCATGACTAATCATATTCAGAATACATCAGTTTAACAGTTTTAAAAAATATACAGCCATGAGAAATTGTTCATTATAATACCGAGCTCTTCCTGTGAATTATCATCATCATCATCATCATTAATTTATCATAGTTGGCTAAATAACAATTAACATAATTTTTACCTTGCCATCATGGTACTTGTAGCTTATTTCACACTATACATTTACTTCATTCGTAATCCTATAGTGAAGGTGTTATACGTACTTTTTCCTCATCGAAGTGACAACGACGATGATGAGAACGATGATGACGATGACAACCACACCCCCTGCGACGCCTGCATATAATCCTGTATGAAAGGTTGAATTCGAATATAAAGGAACATAAGAAAAGGGCAAATCTTTTAAAATATACTTGGACTTCCATGCTGTTTTATACAAAAATATCATCTTAAAAAAACATTTTTGTTGAAGATAATTAAGTTGCAAGTTCAAACAGAAGTCACGCTCTAAAAAACGGTTTGTGAACAGTCAATGCATTCATCCAAACAAACGCACCATATTTTGGGGAGAAGGAGAACTGTAGAGGGGTGGATTATCATAGAGAACCAGCGCGTGCTGACACACACTAACATGTACACACTATGCACGCATACATGCACGCTCATAAACACACACGCACGCACAAACAGGCCCACACAAAAGGTGGACAAGAGATATGGCAAGTCAAAAAAAGTCTTCACCTCAAAAATGAGGGGGGGTTTTCGGCGTTCAAAAGTAAAGGTGTGCCAATTGGGTTACAAAAGGGGACGGGCCAGTTAGATTCCCTCCCTCACCCCCTCCCCGGTTCAAAACTTGGTCAGGTCTTTCGTATCGTTGAAAAACGCTTTAATTTTTTTTTTTTTTAAACATATATATGTTACTCGCCTATATTATTAGTAGTAGTAGTCACTGGCGGTGGTGATGATGCCGGGCTGGGACTCCCTGTCTTCCCGGAGACTGTTGACTCCACTCCTGGATTCGTTGTAGACTGACTATGAGCTAGAAAAAGATTATAATAATAATAATAATAATAATAATAGTAATAATACTAATCGTAATAATGATAATAATAATGATAATAATGATAATGAATAATGATTATGGTAATGATTATTATTGTTGGAGCTGTTGCTATTATTCGGATAAGTGACGGATCCCAAGTGAAAAACGTTTTGAAATAAGTAAATAAACAAACAAATATATGTTACTCGCCTATATTATCAGTAGTAGTCATCACTGGACGTTGTGATGATGATGGGCCGGGTCTTCCTGTCTTCACGGAGTCTGTTGACTCCACTCCTGGATTCGTGGTAGACTGACTTTGAACTAGAAAAGATAATAATAATAATAATAATAATAATACAAATAATAATAATAGCTATAATTCTTATCGTAATAATGGTGATAATAATAAACATTATATCCATCAATTATGGCAATGATTATTATTTTTGATGCTGCTGCTTTTATTTTTACTCTGATAATTATCAATACAATTATTATTTTTTATCATCAGTTTAATTATAAAATATAATAACAAGGAGAACAACAAAATATGAATAATAAGAGAAATGAAGAAAAGCAGATTAACATTACTTTACTTTAATCATCTAATGCATGTTATGAGACATAATTGAGGAGAGTTGTTGCAAGATGTGTCATTGCAATATAAGACGAAGTGGATATCCTTAAAATAAGTTGATATTCTTTTACATTTATTTATCAGGATGATTTCAAAGATGACATGCTGACACCTTGAAGAATCAAGGAAGATAGGCGAAATATATCCAATAAATGTACAAGTTTAAATCATTAATGGATACCTGTATCCCCAAAGAATATTATTATTTTCCCTTCTTTCCTTTCACTTGGAATAAAATGCTTTAATTCGAATGAAGCATTGCTTTATGTATACAATATTAATTGATGGAGTCGTTCAGGATTGTCGAATTAATTCATTAAGGTTATTTGATTCACTTGAAAGATCTAAAATGCATTTACAAGTTCTTTCGAATTTGTTATTTTGTTTTTGTTTTTTGCTTTTCTTTGCTTTGCTTTCTTCAAATGACCTGTGCATTGTATGTACGTTACATCATAATGCAAAAAGAAGAATGTAAAAAAGAGAAGCAGTTTAAATTTAATACAAAGTTTTGGTATGGGGTCATAAATTTGGTTCAAATAAATATATTGGAAGCATATGCGATCCTAAAATATTCAGTGATCGTTGTCGCGGTTGAAATCGAGTCTAAAGGTATGAAATTGCAACTAATACACTCTTTATGCTGTATAGCTCCCTCTCAAGGTCAAGATATTAATTCAGCTATAAAACAATGTTTCTTGACTAAAATCGACCGACTAGCTATTCCCGTTTGGAAATTATATATCAAAGCTACATATTCTGAGATTTTCATGGTCGCAGCTACCATTGTACGGCCGTAGGCGCTATTTGAAATTTATCAAAATTTACCGGGAGCACCCTTAAATTTTTATAATCAATTTTTCTCGAGAGCAGAAGTATTTTAGGGGCTAAAATTTATGGTCCTTATATTACATCCACAGGGGCATCCAAATCTATCAAAATGGTAAAGATTCACTATCCATCCAATTTTCAAAATTTCCCAAAACTTTGTATTACCTCTAAAGCACAGTAATGAAAATCATTATTCTGAACACATTTTTCGTAAAAAGAATTGCGTGACATCTTAAATTTGGAGTTAAAGGGCGATGAATATTCAGCAGTATCTTTACCAGCAAAATGAATAGCCTATATTAAGACCATCACACCCAACTGCAAAATATGATGCTTTAGCAATATCTTGTATCGGATGTATAAAGAGAAACAAACAAGAACTCAATGTAGGGGTATATACCAATGTTTAAACAAAATTGTATATTTAACCTTTGAATTTGGGTGCCATTTTTCGTTGGTGCCCCTCCCCCTCACCCTGGAAGTCGCTCGGCCGCCCCTGCTGATAAGGACTTGATTTATAGGACTTTCTTTTATTTTATTTTTTTCTTTCAACTTTCAATACTTTTTTTTTTTTCTTTTTCCTCTTGTCAGAGGTACTTTATTCATTTACAAAAATAACCAACACACAAATCATTACATCATAACAAAATTTTACATTCACTTTAAGTATTTTCTTAAACTATTAAGAGAAAATCTTCAGTGATATAAAATATCCCCGAAGATTTTCCTTAGTTCCCAGATGCTATTTCAAAAGCTCTCAAAAACTCTCCAAAAAAATACTATGTCCCGAGAGCCCCCGAAATAACATCCGAGATGTTATCCAAGAGTAACTCGTATTTAAAAACATGCCATATGAAAAAGCTGTTGTATGG
Source organism: Strongylocentrotus droebachiensis (assembly GCA_035222895.1). Classification (NCBI taxonomy): domain Eukaryota; kingdom Metazoa; phylum Echinodermata; class Echinoidea; order Camarodonta; family Strongylocentrotidae; genus Strongylocentrotus; species Strongylocentrotus droebachiensis. Next base: position 23,996 of record JAVYIG010010863.1, on the reverse strand, counting down.
TTTACCTTGAAAATAATTTAACATATACATCAAATAGATTGCGTATTGAGCATATGCAACGATTGTATTTATATCTGCTCCATTTGCATGTTTGAAATCAAAACCAGCAATTAATAATTCTTCGTTTAATATAATTTTTTCTTTAAAGTTCAATTCAATCAATTCCACAATACGTTTCCAGAAAAGCTTTACGCTCGGGCACTCTAAAAGAACATGAACGAAAGATTCTGCTGTTTTACAAAAAATGCAAAGGTTTTCATTTACAATTTTTCATTTGCACAGATTGTATCTAAAGGGTAAAATCCTATGAAATGTCTTAAAGTTGAGCTGTTTTATTTTATTGTTTTTCAATGTCTTAAACTTAAATTTTAATGTATCTCTCCAATCAAAATCAATGACAAGGTTCAGTTTACCTTCCCAAAATGTTAATACAGCTGGTTCTCTTTTCTTAAAGTCACACAATAGGCTATAGAAATGGCTAGACTTCATTGAAGATAGTCTTATAAAATCAAGTGTTCTTATTTCGTATAAGTCGCCTTCGAATTGTGAATTTGTTTTATCGTCATGTGCGTAATTAACATCTTGAATTCTTTCGATCCACATTTTTGGGATCGCATTTTTAAGCTTCGTATACATAAAATCAACTAGCAAAGAATTTGAGCCAAGCACTCTACAAATATGTTCTCTTGGCCGAAAACGTCCATTTTCTACAATGTCATTCATTGTTATAATGCCTTTTCTAAACCATTCTTTAAAAAAGAGAGGTTTGCTCTCATGTGTAATATTACTATTGTACCACAATACTTGATTTTCAACATTCATAACTTGTGGAAATTGAATATATTTAAGTTCGCTCCAAGTTACGAGACAGTTAACATAAAAATTAGGTATTTTTTGTTTTAAGCATAACTTTAACATGTCTTTACTGGAACAATTTGTTTTCAAAATTACTAACAACGGACATATTTTTTCAATCCAGTATCTAAACATAAACTTCCACGGTATATCATAATTATTTTCATTTTATAGAGGACTTTCTTTTATAGAGGGTTTTCGCAGTGTAGGAAATTTCAACATTACCCCTTCAGAAAGGTGACAACCAACATTATTAATGTGACTGAAAGTAAAGGTGCTTTCTTCCATGTTCACTAAAAGAAAGTACTCTCTTTGTTTATAAACTTGCAAGTAGTTGTCAGCACCATGAATTGAAAAGATGAAAGCCGAGAATTAATTGCAAATTATACACAGGCACAAAATAAAGTGAAAAGTAAACAGGCGAATATTATGTTAGTGAAATGAGTCCATGCATTGAGGAGCATTTGCACGATCGGGGGCGCTGGTCTTTCTCAGAAAATAAAATTGGAATTTTACAAGGCCTACCGAAGTACTCGATGTACATGTAACTGAAATGCTAATCGTGTATATAAATGGCTGCAAAATGCGAGAAGTAAAACAATTAAGGAATAATATGAAAGCCAGCATAAAAATGTTACTTTGATGTTGTGCATACCTGTTGTACGACGTACAGTACTTTGATAGGTTGAAGTCAAGGTAGGATCCGCAGTTGAAGTCAAGGTAGGAACCGCAGTTGATGCACTCGGTATATTTGATACTGTGTGTTTATTTAGTATTTAAACATCATCAACTTCACTTTCAAAAAAATAGCTGTTTATCATGTCAGATTTGAAATTTGCTCTTTTCATTTTCTTTCTCAATGCACATGCACATTTACCGTTTGTTGGTTATTTGTTTGTTGTCTTCTTCCTTTGGTTTTGTTTGTTTGTTTGTTTTTTCTTGTTGACCTTATATTACGGCACATTTTAACTTATAATTCGGGTATAAGAATTAATGTGCACCTGTCATCCTAGGGAAAAGAATATTAGCTGCTTCATAGGTAACCTATTATCATGTATACATGTATCACGTATAGTCAGCTGAGATAATAATAAATAATCATTAGATCAACTGTGATATAAACAAAACTCCTAAAAGTGCTACTTTACAGACACACAATAACGAAAATGTTCAAAAGCTCCTGAAAAAAAAAAATTAAATGTAAGAGCAATGTTTTATCATGCTAATTTAACTCTGTCGACATAAACCAGGCTCTGTTGAAGTGTCCAAAAGAATAATTAAATGTGTCCGTTACGTATGGCTGTTCATAGCATCTAAAACCGTCTAAAACCTGTTTACCAACTATGCATGTTTCTCTCCAGAACTTCTGGTTATGAACTATTTAATTCATCTGATTTACATAATGGTATCTCTATAAAGAGAATCGACTTTGCATATATTAGTTGTTGCTATGTCTGGCAAGCCTATGACAAGCTTGTGACTTGTCGTAAGAAGATTTTCGTCAAGAATCATGCAAACAATTAGTAAACAAGTCTATTCATAAATCCGCTATTAAACCATGTACCAAACGCGTCATGCATTTCATTGCATTGCTCTCACACAACATGTATTTTTAAAAATAATACTCACTTCTAAAGACAGCTATCTTTCCTACCCCACCACAGCTCTCGGTAGGGTCTCCTGAACAAGGAGTATGACAGTTAGCATCTGAGCTCACTCCAAGTCGGGCATAGTCATCACTCGCTTCACCACAGAAACATTCCGCTCCATTTTCAACTCCAGCGTATACATAGTTGGTTAAAAGGCTATTGCAATACTGGATGCAATTGGAAATAGTCAACTCTGGTTCGGCAACTAAATTTTCACCGAGAAAAACCCGATCATTCCGTACGTCCACAAAGCATCCAAGATAACCTTCACCTGTACACAATTATAAATAATAGCTGTAACTGTGGTAGAGTTGCGAAAACCCAAATAATTCAGTCAGACACAAGCTTCGACGGGAGTGGTCAATCTTTATTTTACGTCTCCGTATCCATCCTTTAACTCCGTGAAAACTGTATGACAAAGACAAAATTGCAAGCATAATAAGTACATATGCAAATGAATCTAACCACAACTGAAATGCTTCAATACGTTACCAAATAAGGAAATGAGCATTTTATATCGATTACAGTTTCGATCGATTACAGAATCATCTACGCAAAATAATCTCGGCTATAAACCCTTGCCAATCGTTATAATCATTATGTCATACAATTCATAAGGCTTCTATGGCTCCTTGTAACTTGACAGCCTAGCTAAATTGAATCAACTCCAATAACGAAAGAATAATGACTTTTCATTGCCCCACATATGCCTTTCTATGTAAGTAGAAAGTGCAAATCCTTCCAGACCTTCCTTGTAAACTTCGTTTATCTTTGTCCTAAATTACCCTAATACAAGTACTTTCATAACTATGATAAATGAAACCTGTCTCATACAGTCATAAGTCATATATATCAGTCATTACTCTTCATCTTATCCAATGTTTCATAAATGGTTTTACCGTTCTACGTAAATTCCTACACAGTCGCACATAACATGTATACATGAACGTATCGCTACATACAGCCAGACTTGGCTTTATATCCAAATTAATCTTCATAATCCTTCACATAACAGCACTTAATTGCAAGCAAACATCAAATATATAAATATACTGACCTCTGTGCCCTTAATTGTGAACTGAATATCCCTCAGAATACGATTTGTGACAAATCAAAACATTCGGTAACAAACAAACCCAGCTTGCTCCATCGAACCAAATTATTAGCTGACACTAGAGGGCGACAAATTTCTGAGCAAGTCAACGTCATCTACATGGCTCCTTTAAATCAGTTGAAAAACTGAAACTAATTTACCCTCTAATGGTATTTCTTTGTCAGTTATTAACCGATAACTCCACAGAGATCAAAAGTTGTACAGTACGTACTTCACATTATATACATGCATGATATTACATCAAGCCAAAGTATGCAAATTAATATGTGGAATATCATTCAACAAATAAATTTTCACATTTGAGTAAAATAACAAGGTTCTGACCACTGGTCTGGAATATCAGATAGAAATGTAATCTATGTTAACAATTATCATGAAATAACATGTACCGGTAAGTATTAAATTCCTATCAAACCGTTTTAAACGAGTACAAGCACATTTACAATTTCTTCGAGATCCGAACTGGTGTAAATTCACTGATTGCCCTGTAGTCATGAAAAAAACTATGACTTCCTTATACACACAAGTGAAACTTGAAAATGACAAAAACAACTTATTGACCAATTGTCATTTTTATAGGCCAAAAAAAAAAAAAAAAACTTGAATTCTTCTGATTTCTGGACACTATACTCCTTTCAAATCAAATTGAAATACTCAAAATTTAGCATCAACCTGCATAAATAATTTGCTGTTGACTTGAACGGGTATGACAAACTCACTGAATGCAAACTATCCAGAAATTCTACTTCTTCAGTGTGCAGATGAATTTACCATTCTAAACCATGACAAATAATTAATGGTTGAATTGCGCAACCCTGCATTCCAAATTGATTCTGAAATCAGAATCATGCTAAGGTTTTCTTCAAAGCAATACATTTCTAGTCTTAACTTTCAGACTTCTTGTCAAGCCTAAATTGAAACACACAATTTCCAGTTAATTCAAAACCAGACAAAAACAATATCATGCATAAATTAGTCTTAGTCTTTCCTACAGACCCTTCATGCAAATGGACTATTTTAAAAGTCAGGCCCAACATTGCGCATAGCTTAAATTTGGTTGTCATACACAAATCGCACCAAAAAAAACTAGTCTTTAAATTAAGACCCAGATAAAAGGAAAAGTACTAGTCTCTCAATTCAGTCTCAAATGTACGAGTAATTAGTCTTTAAGTTCAGACCCGAAGAAAAACGTGAGTTTCTAGTCTCTGAGTTCAGACCCAAAGAAAATGTGAGTCTCTAGTCTCTGAGTTCAGACCTTCATTTGGTCCAGTTCAAATAAATTTGGGAGATCATGGATCACATTTTAATGAATCAATGTCATCTTCGTCCATATGTGATACAAACATGACTTTAGGTCCTAAATTTCTTTTAAGACGATTGAAATTAAAATAATCTTCACAAAGATACGCTATGGCTCCTTGTCCGGGAATTACTCCTGGTCTTCCTGTGGGACAAGTAATATTAGTTTATGAATCGGACGCTCAAGGTAAGAACATGGGGTAGTTCGCTTTCCTACTGCATTCAGTTTCTGTTCACCCATTGCGATCTTAACCTTACGAACATGCTTATCATCCGAGGGATAAGTTTCAGCGATCCTACCCAGTGGCCATGCGTTTCTAGGAGCATTGTTATCCTTAACAACGACCACGTCTCCGACTCTCAGATTTCGTTGTGGAGCAGTCCATTTCTGTCTCGTTTGCAGGTTGTGAAGGAACTCTTTCCTCCAACGGCTCCAGAATTCATTGAGTAGATGTTGAACCCTTCTCCATCGTCTCCTGGAATACAGGTCAACCCGCTGGAAGCATCCCGGGGGAGGAAGAATGATGCAAGTCTTCATAGTTAAGAGATGATTCGGAGTCAGCGGTACAGGATACATAGGGTCACTCAGATTGTCCGTTGTCAGTGGTCTGCTGTTGACAATTGCAGCTGCTTCATACATCAGAGTGCGTAAAGACTCGTCATCTAGTTGTCTTCCAGAATGATGCAGCAACGTATCCAGCACAGTGCGAACGGATCTGATCAGTCTTTCCCACGCTCCCCCCATATGGCTTGCGGAGGGAACATTGAATTTGAACTCAACATAGTCACATCCATCATTCAGTAGAATGTTTTGGACCTTGGCATGGTCCATTTCCTTCCAGGCTCTTTGAAATTCAGATGCAGCTCCTACAAAGTTTGTGCCTCTGTCGCATCTCAGTTGGCGTACTGGACCTCTAATGGCTACGAAGCGTCGATATGCCTGGATGAATGAGTCTGTGTTCATGCTGTTGAGGGTTTCAATATGCACAGCTCTGGATGCCATGCATGTAAATAAAAGTCCATATCTCTTTAATTCCTTCCTACCCTCCTTTATCAACCAAGGTCCAAAACAATCCATTCCGGAGAATGTGAATGGTGATTCTGGTGTGAGTCTGTCAGTGGGTAGATCGGACATCTTCTGAGTCAAAATAGGACGGCGCAGTCTATTGCAGATGACACATGAACGTATATACTTTGACACTCTACTGCTACCTCCAATTAACCAGAATCCATTTTGCCTGATCTGGTTAAGTGTCATACCCCTTCCTTGGTGCGCAGTCTGCTCATGACAATGACGTATTATGAGTTCAGTCATGTGATGTTTCCGAGGAAGGATTACTGGATGCTTCATCTCATATGGCTCATCGCATTTACGAATGCGTCCTCCAATTCGCAGGATTCCTCGGTCATCTAAGAAGGGGTCGAGCTGATGGAGTCGACTGCTTCTTTTCATTTGACGAGTTTTCTTTCTGTTAGTCAAGTCATTTCCTCTCTGAATGGCAGTTAGGGTCTGGATTTCATCTGGAAAGGCTTCCCTCTGTACCATTCTTACTATCTCTATTTCGGCCTTCTGCAGGTATTCCAGATTGATGCTCTTCTCCTTAGAAAGTTTGCTCTGGCTTCTGGTACGTTTCTTATGGCAACGTTGTCTCAGGCAAGAGATGAATAGCAAACAATTAGCAACTGCTCTCTTAGCCTTGTTCCAAGTCGAAAATCGATTCAGTCTACTGGACTCAAGGCTATGCGTACTGGTCTGAGAAGTATGAACCTGAGATTTCTTCAACTCAGGATCGTCATCTTCTATGTCGAACATCTCTCCTTCATTGGACTCATTGGAAAACGTCTCCTTCCACAGAAACTCAGGACCGTGTAGCCACTTGGAATCTCTTAACTGGGGTACAAGCAGACCTCTCGAGCCTTCATCAGCAGGATTCTCCTTCGATTCCACATGTCTCCATTGTGTTGCAGAGGAGTGACGTCGAATTTGTTGAACTCTGTTTGCCACAAAGACATGGAAACGTTTCTCTGAGTTCTTGATATACCCAAGAACTACATTGCTGTCAGTCCAGAATGTATGCGTAGCCTCATCAAGTCGTAGTTCTGCATCCAAGAAGGTTTTGACCTTAACAGCAATGACTGCTGCTGTCAATTCTAAACGGGGAATTGTTACCAGTTTCAGCGGTGCTACTCTAGCCTTTCCAATGACGAGGGAGCAATGAACTCGTCCTTCAGCATTAGTGACTCTCAGATAAGTACACTGTCCATATCCACTGGTACTTGCATCAGCAAAATGATGATATTCTACTGACTTCACCTCTCCAAATTCAGTTGGTTTGTAGCATCTGTTGATTGATATGGTGGGGAGTATAAGCAAGTCAGTTCTCCATCTATCCCATCGTTCCCTCAAATGGTCAGGAAGAGGGTCATCCCAGTCCATTGATGAGCTGCATAGCTCCTGTAGAATTCGTTTGCCTGTCAAGACGACTGGAGCTATCAGACCCAATGGGTCATATATGGACATTACTGTAGACAACACTCCTCGACGGGTGAGAGGTTTATCTTGAAGGGTGAGTCTGAAATTGAATGTGTCTGACTCAACGCACCACTGGACACCAAGAGCCCTCTCAATGGGTAAGTCGTCACTTTGAATGTTGATTTCTCTCACATTCTTGGCTCTGTCTTTCTCTGGTACAGAATTCAGCACATCTCTGTCGTTGGATACAAACTTGTGCATGTGTAAGCCACCCTTTTCACACAGCAACTTGGTTCTGGTGATCAATTGTATCACTTCTTGAGCTGTAGACATCGACTTGAGTCCATCATCAACGTAGAAGTCACCATGAATGAAATTCTTGACGTCCTCTCCAAATTCAGCGGCATTATCTTTCGCTAGTTGTCGCAGCCCAAAGTTAGCACACCCAGGTGATGACCCAGCTCCAAAGAGATGCACTGTCATGCGGTATGCACTTGGATCCTCTTCAAGGTTTCCACCTTTCCACCACAGGAATCTTAGATAGTCTCTATCTTCTTCGTTCACCTTGAACTGATGAAACATTTCTTGTATATCGCATATGAATGCAATATTCTCAAGTCGAAATCGACATAGCACTCCTGTGAGCTTGTTTGTGAGGTCCGGCCCAGTGAGTAGATGACTGTTCAAAGAATGATTTCTGTATTGTGCACTGCCGTCAAACACAACTCTTAACTTGTTGGGTTGCACTACACCATGATGTGGTATGTACCAGGTAGCACCCACATTATCAGTCATTGGAGCAGTCTCGGCATATCCTTTGTTGATAAGCGTCTCCATCACTTCTGTATACTTCTTTTGGTATTCAATGTTGTGTCTGAACTTCTTCTCCAGATGTACAAGTCTCGACCATGCTTGGGCTTTGTTGTTCGGGAGTTGAGGTCTTTCATCCTTAAAAGGAAGCGGCATCTCATAGTGACCATCACTCATGTGTATTCCTTTATTCATGATGTCAAGGAATTTGATGTCATTCTGGGAGAAAGCTGTCCCTTCTACACTTGTGTCAGTGAAGTCAGCTTCCATTATACTCTTCACTAGTAAGGGTGTTATCTCTTCCTTGGTTGTCACCCTTTCAGAAAGGAAGACTTCCTTTCTGTCTATCACCAATGTCTCTGGAATTTCTCTTGTCATCAACCGGTGACTGATGCCAATACGGTCGTCATTCTTGCGGTTGTAGTCACTACGTATTGTTCCTACAATACTCCATCCAAGGTCGGTTCGTATGCCATATGGTCCATTGTTGAATGGTGCAGGAATCACATCTCTCGGCAACAAGGCTCTCGCACAGTCATAACCAATCAATAGGCCTATGTCACAATCTTGTAGTGGAATGAGCTTGCTGCTAAGATCACGCAGGTGAGGAATGGACTTAGCAGTCTCTGGAGTTGGTACATGTGTCCGGTCAGCCGGCATGATGTCACGTGTGTAAGTCGGTGGTAAAATTAATTTGTCCTTGCCATCATGTGCGCGTACACGCAGTCCATACACACGTTCACTGTTTATCCGTTGGTCCTTCATGGATAGCGTGGATAGCTGTAAGTTGACCTTAGTCCCATGTAGCCCCATTTCGTCCTTGATGGATGTGAGTAGGAAAGTTGTATCTGACTGAGTATCCAGCAGGGCGTATGTCAAAGTTTCACCAACACTGTCCTTATGTGACAACCATACAGGAACAATCATCGAGCTTTTGAGTGTTTCTTGTCCATTACTTTTCCTTGCAATGTGTGAGCTTGATGACCTCACTTCATCTTGGGTTGTATCTTGATTTGAAGGTTGAGCGTTAACCCTCACCCAGTCTTTAACATGGAGTGCTGTTGGGTGTCTCCTTTTACACTCCTTACAAGTGCTTCTCTTCTTGCACTCGTTTGATCGATGACCAACCTTTAGACACCCATAGCACAAGCCCCTTTCAACGATAAATTTCTTCTTCTCTGCCATCTCCCATGCTGAAAAGGTAGGGCACTCTTCCAAGGAGTGTGGCTTCTTGCAGACCAAGCAGGATACAGTCCATTGCTGCTTTCTATCACCCATTCCTTTCTGATTCCTACTGCTAGTGGCATCAGTTGCTAATGTTCTGACTTCTGATGCTACTGCCTTTCCTCTCTCGTATCTTGATTCCCTCAATCCATAAACAGAGGTGATGGGACAACAAGCAATCTTTGACTCCTCCTCGATGAAACGTGCAAAGAGCTTGAAAGGAGGAAAGCTGCCATTGCTGTCTGCCCATTGATAAGCCTTCCTGGACCAGCGTACAACTAACCATTCAGGTAACTTGGTCAGGATCTTACGAATTTCACCGTCGTCATTCAGATGATGAAGGTTCTGAATTTTGTCCATTGCTGTAACACACTGCCGCAAAAAATCAGAGAACTTCCTCAAACCTGGCGCATCCTTTGTGGCTATTCGAGGCCATCTCTCCATCTTGTCTCGAAAGGCTTTAGCGATGACAAAGGAATTGCCGTACCGTTCTTCCAAAGCCTTTCTGGCATCATGATATGCTGTTTCGTCGTCTATGAGAGCATATCCTTTTACTAGCTCCAGGGGTTGACCCTTCAGATACTTCTCAAGGTAAAAGAACCTGTCCATAGGCGTGATGCCACTTCGATCAATTAAGATGTTGAATGCGTGTTTCCAACCTGGATACATGAGGGGATTGCCGTCAAATGAAGTCGGTTCAGGTAGAGGCAATCTTGAGGCTCTCAATTGTTCTGCAAAGAGACTCAAAGGGTCAATGGGTGAAGTCTCATGAACAGGTGGATCAACAGGTGATGGTGGATCAACAGGTGATGGTGGATCAACAGGTGATGGTGGATCAACAGGTGATGGTTCATCGAAAGTGACTGCTTGCCTCAAAGATGCATCATCGCTCTTTTCATCTTCCTTTAGAACAATCATCCTGTCAAGAGTGCTTTTCATGATTGAACTGTGTTCTTTCTCAACTTCCTCTAATTTGTCCCCACTATCATCAGCTATCTCGGAGGACAATCGTAACTCAGCGAGGTTCTCTTGCCCATTGATGACAGTGTCCATCATAACTTGTAACCCATCTCGAAGAGCCTTGACGTCAGAAAAACCAACATCATCTATTAGGGCAGCTCTTAGCTTGTTGGCCTTACGTCGCCAGGAGGTCACACTGCTTCTGAAGTTCTTAGTCTTCAGATCGAGCTGGTATTCGATGCTCCTTTCTGTAGGGACTGACTGTCGTTTCTGCTGAGCAGCTTGTTCTTCAGTCATGATTAACAGATGTCTCTGTAGCTTCCCAGTCTCGGCAGAAACCAGGAATCTTCTGGTAGGGATTCACTGTGGGAGAGTTTTCACTGTAACTGTGGTAGAGTTGCGAAAACCCAAATAATTCAGTCAGACACAAGCTTCGACGGGAGTGGTCAATCTTTATTTTACGTCTCCGTATCCATCCTTTAACTCCGTGAAAACTGTATGACAAAGACAAAATTGCAAGCATAATAAGTACATATGCAAATGAATCTAACCACAACTGAAATGCTTCAATACGTTACCAAATAAGGAAATGAGCATTTTATATCGATTACAGTTTCGATCGATTACAGAATCATCTACGCAAAATAATCTCGGCTATAAACCCTTGCCAATCGTTATAATCATTATGTCATACAATTCATAAGGCTTCTATGGCTCCTTGTAACTTGACAGCCTAGCTAAATTGAATCAACTCCAATAACGAAAGAATAATGACTTTTCATTGCCCCACATATGCCTTTCTATGTAAGTAGAAAGTGCAAATCCTTCCAGACCTTCCTTGTAAACTTCGTTTATCTTTGTCCTAAATTACCCTAATACAAGTACTTTCATAACTATGATAAATGAAACCTGTCTCATACAGTCATAAGTCATATATATCAGTCATTACTCTTCATCTTATCCAATGTTTCATAAATGGTTTTACCGTTCTACGTAAATTCCTACACAGTCGCACATAACATGTATACATGAACGTATCGCTACATACAGCCAGACTTGGCTTTATATCCAAATTAATCTTCATAATCCTTCACATAACAGCACTTAATTGCAAGCAAACATCAAATATATAAATATACTGACCTCTGTGCCCTTAATTGTGAACTGAATATCCCTCAGAATACGATTTGTGACAAATCAAAACATTCGGTAACAAACAAACCCAGCTTGCTCCATCGAACCAAATTATTAGCTGACACTAGAGGGCGACAAATTTCTGAGCAAGTCAACGTCAATGTCTTGCTCGGGTACAACATGCAATATTAAGTTATTACAAAGTAAGAATGAAAGCATTAAAGCTATACAGAAGTTATGAATTTTCTGCCCTGGCGCATTGTTTATCGCACAGCGCCATCTCATGGTAAACTTGCCATAAGTGCGTAACGCAATACCTGATTCTCACAGACAGAGGAGTCGATGAATGAACGGAAAGCGCTGCTAGGGAAGCAGCAAGTAACGGGACCATACTGCTACAGCTGACCCGATAAGGCGCTAGAGGGGATTTCGTGGTAGTGCTTCCAGTATAGCATGGCCTTAATATCCCACATTTTCAGAGTTTTTTTAAGGGAATTTAAATAGCTATGAAATGAACCCTAGGCACCAAATGTCAAAATACATGATTCTTCTTTTCCTCAATGTCAGAGTTCCACTCCACTCATCAGAAGTTCTGTTGTTATCTAAACAATACACATATCAAAAAGAAATTTTCCAAGATAGTCACGACAGGATGTATACAAGTATATAAAAAAAACAGATATCTTCTGGAAATGCGACTCAAATCAGTTTTATTTCGATATACAGTTGTATAATTGATTCATTTACGGAAACGGTTTAACTTAAATAAACCTTAAAATATCGAGGTCGTTATTTGTATCCCTTTTTAAACATGTACAAGGAGTCTCAAAAAGGGGCGCGAAACATGCTTCCCCGTACGGCCCCTGAAATTGGATATCGTAGATTTTCAATATTTTAAAACAGAATATCGCGGATCTTGCCTGTCACAAATTTAACCCGACTTCTCAATCATCGTTCCTTGAGCATTTTTCCGACCAACCACCCTTAAATAATAGCACACGTGTCAATCCAACCACAATAATGTTCGCATCCTACCGTTAAACTTATTTAACACCTGGGTGGAGAGAAGTAATTTACAAAATATGCCTTGCTTAAGGACATAAGTGCCGTGTAGGAGATCGAACCAATGACCTTCTCATATGCAGGAAAGTGTTTATGCCCATCCAGTAACCCTTTTCCACAGATTATTTATTTATTTATTTATTATTTATTCGGCAATTCACAAAAAATATAACAATGTAAATATAGGTAAACTAACATTAATAATAATAATAACATTATTTACAAATGCACAATTTTCTTGGAGGTCCTCTGAGTGCATCAGTTGGCTGCCGGGGAAGAGGAAAGCAAACTAAATCACTGTGACCGTAATGGTCCCTCTTCCCGACCAACTGGTGCACCCAGAAGACCTGCAAAATATAGCATGAAGGTAATTAAAATGTATTTGTAAAACATTTCATAAACAAACCAGCTAACAAAAACAAAGCACAAGGAGGAATTCAAATTAATATGTATGATGACACTAGGTCATGACACGATACCGAGCATTAACATGAGGAATTAAGTCTGGCTTAAAAACGATTGCATAAAATATGTAGTAGGTAAACTGAAACCATGAAGTATAAAACTGAGCAAAGAATAAAATGTGAGAGCATGTAGTCAGCGCACTGACAAAAATGTCTAAAATCATACAAATTAATCGGTATATAACGTTACGAAAACATGGTAAAGGAAGTGAATAGTTACATAATGCTTAGTGGGCTTCAGGTGAGTAAGGAAACTAGGAGAACTACTACATTAAAGAATCAGTACTTCATATTATATATTATATTATGCAAACAATTTATAAAGAAGCTGCGTTTGAAATGTCCAGAAGTATTTAAATAATGGAAGAAAAAAGAAAGACAAAAGACTCTAAAGACATAACAATGATAAAATCAAGATAGCAGTTTCGGTTCAAGAATTTTATAAAGAAGTAGACGAATGAATGATTACAAAATATACCGTAATTATTACATTAATCTCTGTTTAAATTAAATTAAACAAAGACTTCAAGAGAAAAAGTTAATCAAAGAAGATATGTCTTTTCAGCCTGTGTTGCCAGGTCTGAAACTTAGAAAGTACAAAGTCAACACGCAAGTCCCGGGGTAGTTCGTCCCACAGTCTAGGAAACACGTACATAGCGGAGTCACTTAAGCGTTTAGTACGAGCCATCAGGTGATGGAACCTGATATCTTCTTGTCTTCTTTGTATGACTTTGATTTTTGAAGAGAAATCACTGCTCTCGACAATGTTGTAGAGAGCTTTTGCAACGAAGTTGATGAGTAAGTATTTCCTACGGGATTCTAGGGAGACCCAATTCAGAAGTCTCAGACGCTCGGGATACGGCATCTGCTGCCTGCGCTGTTTCAGGATGATACGCGTTGCTCTCCTTTGAATACTCTCAAGTCTGTCACAGAGATTCCTATTGGTGGGGTTCCACGCAGGAAAGCCGTACTCTAGTATTGGTAGTACTAGCGATTTGTAAAGTGCCAGAAGAGCTGAAGTTGCTAAGCCTGATGACATGGAGGTGATCAATCCCAGCAATCTATTGGCTCTGCGGGTAATATAATCAACGTGATCATCCCAAGACAGCTTGGTATTGATAATCACACCTAGATATTTGGTTTGTAAGACTGACTCGATGTGAGCTCCATTCAAAAGATATACTGGTTCGACAACGTTTTTCCTTGAACATGAAATTCGCATCACTTTCGTTTTGTTCACATTTAGCTTCATTCCATTGGAAACACACCAGTGCGAAACCCTGTCAAGATCACGTTGTAATATTGCAGAGTCTGTGATATCACGTACAGGTCGATAGATGATTGTGTCGTCCGCGAACAATGCACATGGTGATTCCAAGGTATTAGGTACATCGTTGATGAACAAATTAAACAAAAGCGGACCTAGGACACTCCCTTGAGGGACCCCGGAAAGAACAGGAGCCCACTCAGAGAAGGAACCTTTGTATAGGACACGGTGGCGTCGTCCGCATAGAAAGGATTTCATCCATGTCCAGAGGTTACCGCCAATATTGAACATTTCTGAAAGTTTACAAAGCAAGACGTCGTGGGGCATCTTGTCAAATGCACGCGAAAAGTCTAAGTAGACTACATCGACAGGACATAAACGCTGACCATCCAGGCAGGTAAGCCACTCGTTCGTAAGATGTAATACTTGGGTTACACAGGATTTACGCTTTCTAAATCCATGCTGAATGCTGGTGATAGGGCAGTTAGCACTGAGATGGTTTTCAATTGCGCTCGCTACAATAGATTCCATCATCTTACTGGCGACTGAGGTAAGCGCAACAGGTCGATAATTTGAGGGATCTGACCTGTCACCAGATTTAAAAACGGGACAGACATTCGCTACCTTCCATGATCTCGGAACTTTGCCTGCCGACAGTGACAATGAGAGAATCCGCTGAAATATATGTGAAGACACCGCGGCAGTTCGCTTTAACAGGACAGGCGACAAACCATCCACGCCAGGGGCCTTATTCTCTTGAAGTGAGTCCATGCGTCGATAGATATCACTGGTCGCAGGGGCGTACGCAGGATTTTTTCAAGGGGGGGGTTTTAAAATATTTTGCTCCCGAAAATTTGAAAATCGCGCCGGCCGAAAAGTCGCTCAGTGGGGGGGGGGGGGGGGGGGGGGGGGGGGGGTAAGCGGACACTTTCTTTTTTTTTTTGGTCTCAAAACTTCAAAATTTGACATTTTTTGGCGTTGGGGGGGGGGGGGGTAAGGTCACCTTATTTAGGTTAGCCGTGGGTATAATTTTTTTTTTTTTATAATAAAAATATAAAAAAAAAAAAAAGCCAAAGGGGGGGGGGTTTTAGGTTTTTTTAGGGGGGGTTTACATACATTAAAATACCAAAGGGGGGGGTTTGAACCCCCAAAACCACCCCCCTGCGTACGCCCCTGACTGGTCGAAATATCAAATGACTGCAAGCATTCGATCGGAAAGTCACATTTCGGTGGAATATCTGGCACACATCTTTCCTCTGAAAAGGATGATTGAAAACAACTGAGGAACTTACTTGCGATGTCGGAGGGTCTACTGTAGACTTCATCATCAACAGCAAGAACTGGCGGAGGAGCGTTCTTGTTGTGCTCTCTGATGAACGCAAAAAACCGCTTCTTATTATCGGGAAGAGAGAAGAGGTCATTGACATAGAGACTGTATGCAGATCTGATGGCATATTTAGTCTTGTTCCGAATATTCTTGAAGGACAGCCAGTCCTCAGCTACCTTTGATCTTATAGCTTTCCTGAAGAGTTTGCCCTTCAATGAAATCATGGTTTTGATTTCCTTGGAAATCCAGGGTTTCCATTTCTTGGATTTTCTGGATACTCGGGGGATGGCGTCCTTAGCTGCAGCCTCGAAGATGTCCAAGAATCCTTCCCAAGATGCATCAACATCATTGGGATCGATAAAGAGTGACCAAGGAACCAGCTGAAGCAAGCGGTTTAGATGATCGAAGTCACCTCGTTGATAAAGCATGAAGTTACGAAGAACATCTCTGGTGGTGAACGACTTATTAGTCACGATCCGAAAATGAACGGCGAAATGGTCACTAGGCGTTGGATTAGGACACACACGTGTCTCAGCGAACAGATCGCGACGATTGGTGAACAAGTGATCAATCAACGTTCCTCTAGTCGCATCCTGAGGCGAAGGCCTCGTCACTGTATCAACTAGCTGCGTCAGGTCCATAGTGCTAAGCATAGTCAACAGCCGAGTTGCATTAGCAGAGTTGACGTCTAGCAAGTCGACGTTCAAATCACCCGTCAGTATCACACCAGCATAATCACCCACGTATCTTTGTGTGTCATCAGTGAACTCCTGGAGAGAGTCCCAGTACTGCACATTAGCATTAGGTGGGCGATAGATGGTAATGAGAAGCATTTTGACTTGCGTATCACAATCTCAACACAAGTCATCTCTAGGCAGGGGTGTTCCAAAGCATCGAGACGTCGGGGACACAACTTTGCATGAATCACTGTAAGGACACCACCTCCACCCTTTTTCACGACTCTCTTGAATGTCCTGCCGGTCACGTCGAAACAGAACATAGTCATGGGAAATCCTAGCTCAGTAGAATTACAGGATTCATTTAACCAACTCTCACATATGCACAAAATATCGGTGGAATTACAGCTTAGGTGCGCTATTAAGTCTGGCATTTTATGTCTTATGGAGCGTGCATTGAAAACAATCCCAGATATAGTTGAGATAGATCGACTAGAAGAGGGTGAGGTTTCATTGCTAGGGACTATGAAGCACAGACGGGCCCGGGTTCGGACATATATCTCCGGCTCTAAGCAAGAGTTGGTATGACGCTGTACAGTTGGGATAATAGTAGATGTGAGATCCGCTGTACTTGGGGTGCTGGGAGGGGGCAGCATGGACATCACTACTTAAAACATTCAAGTCACATTGTACGACGCATTCCTGCTTTTGGAACAGGATAATAACCACAAACAGACAACTGATTACCTCCATTGTCAAGGGTGACCATTGAGGCAAGTCCAAACAAAAGAAAAAGGACAATAGTAGCCTCAATAGAGAAATCCTTTGTAGCTAGAAAGAGTGAGTCCAGCCAGAGAAAGAGCACTAAGGTAGAGAAGTATCAAGCCAGAGCTATGGCTAGACAAGGCAGGATTTTCTGTACCAGCAAACTTTTCACACTTGGGTCACCATCAGTCATAATTCAGAACGTAAAATCACAATTTTCTGAAGCAAAAGGATGAAATCCACGAGTCAAACAAGTCCAATGTGATCACAGACAACATACAAATAGGTTGACATACATTTCAAGCACAACTTTGATAAGAAAATAGTAATTTAACAACAAAAATAGGAGCAGTCATGAGAGACTGTACTGCGTTGTCTCTTCGAAGTTGAATTTAAAGTTCTATGTAAAGTGAAATAAAATGTAATTACCATGACACGAAGCTGCTCCTGCTGTTGAACACCTTCTATTTGAAGACAACGTACACTCAGTCAAATTAGCTACTTCTGAAGAAGAAAAAAAAACGCTTTGGAATTAAATTGTTGTATATTCTTTTGGAATATTATGTATTGCAAATTACTGTAAAACTGTGTTTTGTGTTCTCAATGCTTTTGAAATACATTAGGAGACTCGGAAAAATCGACGATATGAAATCGTACCTTTAAACATAAATAATGCACCAAAAATCGAAAAGTATTGAGTGAGATTGATGGTTGAAAACAACGCAGAATTGTACAACTTAATTGTACAACCACAATCAATTGCTTTTGTTTTGGACCATGTTCTATAATATTTGACTTATTATAGTTTGTGGATTTAATGGTTATGGTTTTATAAAAATATCTTAAACAACTCTAATACTCTACAGACGCAATTGCTCAGTAGTAGAGGGTAGAGCAGAGATCTCGCAACCGGATATACCGGGTTCAAAACAAAGTGGATGCGCTAGTGCCCTTCGGTAAGGCATTCATTCTCATTACCGAGTCTCTCGGAGAGGACTTAATAAAGCTGTAAGTCCCCTGGGTGCTTACTTTCTAGTATACACGTGCTTTCTAAGTAAGTAAAAACAAACCAACTGACCATACTAACCGAATACAGCGATTACCACCTTCTATCGAGGGAAACCTAAGTTTGTGATTATAGTCTAGATCTATTAATCTTGTCTTCATAACATGCATACTGTTTTCTTTAAAACGAAAATATTTCAACATGTTTTTTATGTTCTTTGTGCTGTAATTTTTTCCAATATGTAATTTTAATGCTCTTTATCTACCAATTACTCGATTTTCGTCTTCTTCGTTATGCAAGTTTGATCAATAATGAAGTTTATTCGATTTTTGTTTTCTCGCAAAATATACTGTTATATAAACAATGAAATAAAATTGCAGTTAGGGGGAAACACATTGTTAATTGTGCTAATGGAATGCTTACCACTGCCACAATTCAGCGCTGTGGTTGGAGTTGAATTGTGTCCGTAAGGCGTGTTTTCTACTGCTCTGCTTGCTCCTGTGAATCCCAACTGTCTACAGATGACAATGACGTCACTGAAACCAAGATTTACTCCACATGTTGTCTCCCATGATCCATTGTCTTGCCTGATCTCAACCGTGCCTCTATCAGACTTTGGACCACCAACAAGACGTACATCTGGCACAGTAATTGAACAAACAATAAAAGAAATGGTTATGAAAATTTGTGACTATGGGCAGCATTCTTCTATTAGATTCACTATACATATATGAAAACAAAAGGTTTTTCGTGTTGGCTAAGAAAATACGTATGTAGGATCACTAGCTCATTAGAAGGGGAAACAGACAGTTTGCTCCCCCCCCCCCCCCCCCTCCCCCCGACAGATTTCCAACCATGAAAACAATGTGAAAATTGACTTTACAGTGAAGTGAGGAAATAATTTCAAGATGTATATTCATCATATTGCTGTTAATATCTCTTACTTTAAACAAAAAATATTAATTTATGAAATGAAAATTGAATTGGAATAGCAGCCAAATCAATTGATTATCCATGCATTATGTCAAATTCACCTGTCTTAAAACTGTGTCTTAAAGGAACTGAACAAAGCATTTGCTCGCTCGCATTCCCTGTCTCGCAAATAAATTGAATTCATAGTTGTAGACACTAATATAATGATTATTGATACACTATTATACCAATTGTATATGTTTATATGCATATAAGAGCCATAAATGAACTTCCTTCGTCCTACTCCTTCATCCAGCCCCTACCCCCCCCCCCCCCCCCCCTCCTCCCCGTCTACGCAAGACAGAGCCCAGAAAAGTAATTTTCTTGCTGAAACACATGGATCAACATGCATTGGCTCGGATGTTTTGCCCTCCTCCTCCTCCTGATCCCAAGGAACAGGCATGCCACTCCTGTTTAGAATAGTACTGAGAGTACAACGACGAGGAAAGAAGAGGAAAAAAGTATAACCATTCAGATGCTTTCTCCGCCTATCTTTACGGGTCGCTTGTTTGCCACACGTGAAATTTTGAACAAAGCAATAGGCACCATTAATGACGGAAGGATTGCGTTGTGCAACACAAAGGCTTTACAAAAATATCCCATTTTGGGTCTTGATTTTCTACACGACAGCCCTTTTAACAATCTTGCTTTGGAAACAGTTAAATAATCTTGTGGCATTATTGGTATATCGGAAGCAGCATAGAAGAGCCGGGGTAATATCAAAGCGCCTTGAGCATCTTGCGTGGTGGATATATGCGCTGTAAAAAAAAATATCCATTATCATTATTGTTAGTTTTATTATATTATTATATTATTATCTATCCCATGATAAATACAATATGGCTCAGGGAAATTACTTGTGTGGCATAATAAAGTGTTAATAACACGAGACATTTCTTGGAAAATATGTGCAAAATCATAAGGACAGTAAAGAAATTCCTTAATTTTGTATTCGATTATTATGTAATCTGCCAATTATAAAGAGAAGGATATGAATAAGCCCCCCACAAAGGGTTTGGAAACTCAAGTTTTAATGATTATATCTCTTTTGTTATGGCATAATCATCGCTATGTTTAGTATAATTAGAAAGTGTGCTCATTCCTCCATTAAGTGATGCCCAATGATTTTTTCAGTCGAGGAATGTGCATTAAATCAAAATAAGGGGTAAAGTGAAAACTGAAACGTTTAAAAATAAACTTCTCTTGTTCAGCTGTCATTCTTCTTTCTTTGAAGAGTGTATGTACGGCTGCTGTGTAGTGTACTGAATCAAAATATCAATGCTTACCAGTGCATTTTGCAACTTTTCACTTTTGACCTTGCCCCTTATTTTTGATGTGCTGCTCATTCCATAGCTGTAAAATCATAACAAATATGTTATCATTTTAAAGGGGAATAAACATTTTTTTCTAATGGTACTGAAGATGAGAGAGATATAATCGATTAAAATGGAGTTTCCACACTTTTTGGAGGCCGGGATTAAGATATTCACCTGATATCACGCCGTTGGCGAAGTTTTCCCCGCAGTGTACTACAAGAAAAAAAGTTATGAGTACAGTACACATCTCGACGGAAGCCATGTTTCCACAACAGCTCAATGGCTGTCAAGAGAGGTCAAGCAATTTCTTTGAGAAGGGAAATTTCTGGAAACAATTGGGAAAATGGTAATAATGTAAAAGAACTGATATACTGTCATGTTTTAGAATGTTAAAAATAGAATGAAATTGAATCATTCTTGTTGTTATCCATACGCACTGCACACAGAAATGTGCATATGGGACTACATAAATATGTGGCAAAGATCGAAGTGGAAGTTCGGTCCCAAATTTTCAGCTTTTTCTCATCATAAATCGAATGTGAGGGCACAAGAGCAATAATTTTCAGGGGATATTTCTTCTATGATAATCTGCCAAACTAACATATACAGAATGAAAGAGCTCACGATTTGTTTTCCTCACTTTTACCAGAACTCAACCTCCTCTTTAATACAAAATGGGTCTTCTGTGAACTGAATTTAGTTATATAAGTTACACATAAAAGTGTAAAGGTAAAACAAATAGTAATAATCATAGAAATACATATAATTATAATAATGATAATAACAGTAAAATAATGATGTCAATAAAAACAATGATAATAACAAGGAGTAAAAGTAGAAGAAGAAAAACATAAATAGTGATAATAATTACAATAATAATGACAATAATGATACAACTGGATCTTATTTATCCATGGTAGCCATATTTCTTTTAATACTGCTCCCACTAGGGAATCATACAGTTATTATTATCCCCAGCACGTGACAGGTACCCATCGACACATGGGTGGAGAATTGCAAAGTGGATTAATGTCCTGTCAGAAGACCTTAGTACGGGGCTCGGAATCGAACCCTGAACCCTTGTATTTAGAGCCAAGTGAATGAACCACTGTACCACGTACGACTAAAATTACTAATAGTTAAACATTCTGTGAACATATGCATAACGATTCAAGGAAGCTATACCCGAACCAACTCCCCCCCCCCCCCCCGGATAAATACACCCCTCCCCGACCATCAGCGTGTCCGTAAACAAAAACATTTATCCCGAAACTCTATAACGAAACGTCGTATAAAGAATCATCGTATAAATTCCAGGGTGTCCACACACAATAAACGTTGTATAAAGCATAATCGTATAAATTCCCAGGGTGTCCACACACACAAGAAAGTAATCACGAAACTCTACAGCGAAAGTCGTATAGGTGCTCAGTTTGCTACTGCGGTCATGGAATGAAAGCGAAAATGAGAGATCAGGTCTCCTTTCGCACGAGGTCACGTTAAGCCCCGCCCAGTTATACCGCTCTAGCTCGACTAGTAACGTTCACACACAACACTTTCCGTGATTAGGCGTGATTAGTTATACGTCGTATAACGAAACGCATGTTTTTGCATCGTTTCGTAATATACGACGAATAACTAATGAAACCTAATCACGCCTAACTAGTAAGCGTCCACACACACAATTTCATCGTATAACTATCGCAAAACAGTATAACTATCCCGTAACGGTATAACTAATCACGGCTAATCACGGAAAATGTTGTGTTTGGACACGGGGCATTATTCCAAATAATCCCCTTGGACGATAACAATCCGCACTTTTACTGTCAAGATAATCTGGCACGGATTAGGGCGGGTGTCTTCCTCATTCTCACCTCTTTTCCTTTCCTTTTTCTCATTTCCGACTCTTCCCAACCTTCTCTTTCTCTTTTTCACCTCGTCCCTTTCTTTTCTTTCTCATTCTATTACTTTCTTGTGTCTGTATTGCTCTTGTTTGTTTGTGGGTAATTGTGGGTGTATGCATATACAAAGTTGATAGCTGCTGATAGCTTTTAGTCGGTCTTTATAGTATATTTCTTTTTCTTAATGTACGTTTATTTACATAGTAAGTTTTGTTTATTTCGCTATTTAATTTAATTTTGTGCTTACTTTGATGGGGCCTCATTTACACGGTTGGTCATAATAATGGACATTTTTTTTTTTACCCAAATTTATGGGATGATTTTGACAATGATTTATTCCTAATAGATCTAGATAATAGTATACATTCTTAGATTGTATTGAATAATCATTTGCGATTGTTTGTTTTTCGTGACTGCTAAAGCATGTGTGTGCTACTATGCAAATCAACTAGGGGACCTACGTCCTTAAGTCATAACTGACAGTAATTAGGATTAATGGCTCACAAAAGGGCACTAATATAGCTTATCGACACGGTTTTTATTCTGGGGCCTCACAGTTACGAGGCCATTGCCTAGCCACTGAATCATGACTGTACGCAGCGGGGGCTAGGGTACGTCGCCGCCCCCCACAAATACAAAAGAAAAATAAAACTAAGAAAATGAAATAAATATCAATAATTTATTGCATTTTCCACCGGTCCCCAACATCAAAAATTCCTCTTTAGGGCAATGCATTATGGATCAAGGCATGCCCACATAGAGGATTTTTAATCTTAGGGGTCGGGGCAAAATGCAATGAATTATTGAAAATTTATTGCATTTTCTTTGTTTTTTGTATTTGTGGGGGCGGCGACGTACCCTAGCCCCCGCTGTGTACAGTCATGATTCAGTGGCTAAGCAATGGCCTTGTTACTGTGAGCACCCAGGATCAAAAGCGTGTCGATATGCTTCATTAGTGCCCTTCCATGAGGCATTATTCCTCATTACTGTAAGTTATGACTTAAGGACGTAGGTCCCCTAGCAGATTAGCATAGTAGGATTCACATGCTTTAGCAGTCACGCAAAACAAACACTCACAAATTATTATTCAATAAAATCTGAGAATGTATACTATTATCTAGATCTAGTGGGAATAAATTATTGTTAAAATCTTTCCAAAAATCGGGATAAAAGAAAATTCCTCCATTATGACCAACAGTGTACAAGCACAAGTTGCTTCTTAGAGGTCCTGATTCACTAACTAGGAACGATATTGTTCCTAAAATCAATATTGGGGATTGATTTCAATCCAGCTTAAAATTGATTCTACCTGACTGGTTCACTAATCGCTTTTAGGCTGGGATCAATCTCAACATGAAAAATCATGCGCGATATGAATATTCATGCACGCGATCAATCCAACCAATCAACAGACTCAAGTGTTGGTCACTGGGCATTATTACGTCATCAATCGGCCGACATAATTTGTCCTTGACATTCATTTCTATTTGATTTAATTCTAACATGAGAGAAAACTGAGTGAAATTTCGCATAAGATAGAAAGAAGTCATTCATGACTGTTTCATGTAGCAGTGTGAGGATTAATACAATTTTCTGTGGGTATAGTTTGTCTTTCTTTACACTTGTTTCGAGTGAAATGCCGGATTGAACGTACGTAATATACGTAAGTTAGACCTACCGTCCCCCAGCTAGCATGCAGCATCATCGTACAGTCTTGA
>JAVYIG010010862.1:0-65545 GCA_035222895.1 Strongylocentrotus droebachiensis | reverse complement strand
CCAGTGATTATAATCTATTGAGTGACATGTGGATTTCTGGGAAAAGTAGATATTCCATACCACAGTCATCCAAATTAATATATACCATTGACAAAAATAATAACATCGCATGTCACTTATATGGTAAGAATCCTTTGTTTACATCACTTATCAAGCACGTACAACCATGGTGCAACAGTACTGCAACGTACTACACAGAAGCCTCCTGGGGAATCCCCTTTCGAGTCCACCATCCTTGGCGAGGAAAGGCAATAGGGGACAAGAGCTAGAGAGCCATGTGGGCGCCTACGTACGCAACAATGCCGACTTAATTGCGACCATTCATTCATTTATTCTTGAAGTATAGATCACCGACTTACATATCTATAGAACGAGAAGTTACAGTGCAGGTTAGTAAGCCTACAAAGGCTACAATGAATTAGATCTAGATCTATATACCATGCGTCCATATTACGGGCGTGGCATGGCAAGTGGAGCGGGCCGGGCGCGGGCGCTGGCGCATCGGTTTCCACTAGATTACCAGCTGTGAAGCGCTATAGTGTGCGGAGTGAATTAGTGGTTTCCCCGGCCCGGGGCACTCCAGCAAAGCATAGAGAGTCAATGCCAGGGGAGAGATACGGGGGTATGCCGCTCTATTGGGTCACTTTTTCACAAAAAATCCCTAAACATATACATGTACCCCCACCACAAAATTGACCAAACCTTTCGAAGGCTACTAAATACTTCAAGTTCACCAATTAAGCTAAATATTGAGACTCAGGGCTGCCAACCTTTAGAAAGAGTTTGGAGTGAGACATTGCGAGGGAGCGGAGCGACCAAGGCGCGAGGGCGCGAAGCGCCCGAGGGGGGGAAGGTGTGGAAGGGGGGTGTCCCCCCTTCCACGGTAGGGGAGCTTTTACAATTTTGCAATTGAAATGGTGCAATCTGGTGCATACTTTAACCCTGATTCCACAAATACATATGGCAGGATTAAAATAGGTTAATTGATTTCATGAAGTACACTGACCTTGCAAAATACAAACTTCCACATTTGTAAGTGCATTATCCCAAATCAACTTTCTTTATAAGCTTAGCAGTTGAACCTCAACCTATGATTATCTGTAACAAAATGGACAAATCCTCACACAACAGGAACATGCATGCGTACTAAAAATAATAAATAGATATATAATATATAAAAATAATATACAAATTAATAAATAGATATAGTCTAGAGGATCTATAATGATTATATAAAAAATACTAAAAATAAATAAACCAATACTGCACAATTTTCATTCTTCAAAATAAGTATACCTCTCATCCAGTTAATCTTTAGATAATTTGCACTTCAGGATGACCTTACTCTCTGCTTTTTTTGTGGAATGACCCCCAGCCTCCCATCTGTGAAGAAAACCTAACAAGTTACGGCCTACCACAAAATTTTCTACTTGTGGGACTAAGCAGACACTTTGTACTAGATCCCATCATATTGACTGTAAAACTTAAAAAGCACTGATTAAATTGTCAATTATGCACTAAAATTGAGTTTAAGATACCAATTTACGAAATTATAGGCTCTTGAATACGCCCCAACGTGCACACAGATAAATAAAATACTTTAACATCTAACGCAGATCGTAAGACAAGAGTTTAAACTCACCTGTACCGGCTGAAGCCTGAAGACTTTATCCGATCGCAAACACTGAGCTAGCCACCCGGGCCGGGCCGCGAATTTGCGATTCCCAAACCATTCAGCTGTGGGAAACATTTTGAGCAACGTGATTGGTTAAAAAAGTTATAAAAGACACGCCCACATCGACGCGAGCCATCTCATCATGGCGGTGCGAATGTGTCTGGATAATGGATATAGTGCCTGTAGCTAGCTCGCGTGTGAAGTGCATTGTACCTAACAACATAGCGTATGTGCAGTCCTGAGTGTTTTCTTGAGCCTAGCCATGCATTGTTTGAACATAGACAATAACACAAGTTACATGTAGATTTAGATGATAGATCTTTTAAGTTAGATACAAGTATGTTCTAATGAAATATAGATATCGATTGGATGATTTTTTTATTTATTTTTAGATCTAGACCCTAGATCTATAGACGTATGATAAAAATAAAAAATGAAACATTATTTATTGGGGGAGGTGGGGGGGGGGGGGGGGGGGGGGGGGAGTCTAACTTTACTAGTCTAGATGTCTATGTATAAATGAGAGCTTGAGTCTGAGGGAAAAAAAGGGGTTGCAGAGAGGCCCAGCAGTTGTTCTAATAATCAGAGTTTGATGAAAGGATTAGGCATACAAAATTTCCAGGGTAGAAATCCTCAAACAGATTAAAATGGTAAAACTAGAGAAAGTTTCCAAAATTAAATTAATTCATCTTGACTATACATGTAGATCTAGCCATGAGTATTGTTCAAACAGGATAGACTACAGGATATCACATTTTTGGTGGCTAATTCTTCTTAAAAGTGCATTAACAAACTGGCAAATGTAATTGTATTAATGATCTGAGTATAATTCCTTTCATTGCAGGATACTCTCCCTATTGAGTATGAATACCATCTCTGCTCGTTACTGATACACACCTTCAGTAGCAGAATTCTAAGGCATGTGAGTAGTTTGCAGGGCACATATACAGAGTCTGAATCGTGAGACTACAGTAGGCCATTTCATGTAGATAGACTTCCCTCAGACATGATATCTTTCGTAAAGTGTCCAAATTAGAGTCTGTGCTTGCAGACTAACATTGTGAGTGTTTGTGTGTCTGTGTCAGCTGTGATCGAGCCCGAGCGTGCAGTAAAATGATGTAATATTTATTTCTTCTCTCGACCAATCACGTTGCTCATAAAGTCTCCCATAGCTGAATGGTTTGGGAATCGCAAATTCGCGGCCGGGCCGGGCTGGGGGCCGGGCGCGATGCGATGTACAGCGATGACAGGCCATGGCATCGACACTCGCTTCTCGTGTGTCGCACAAAAGCCCCGCTTCATAGTAAAGTGACGACGTCACTCGCACACGCAGGATAAGCCAATCGCAATTCACTATCTTGTCTTTGCGCGGCAAACCGAAACCAATTTGCATTGATGGTTTAGCTTTGCGCATGTGTGGTTAAAAAAATGTTGAAACTTTCGGCAGGGATATTGAATATCCGATATAATAGACTTTTTTTTTTTTGAGTTTCTATTTTCGAAGTTCAGCGTGAGAGATCCTAAGATCAGCGTGAGAGCTTGAGAATGGGTTGATTTGCGTGAGACTCACGCAGATTGCGTGAGAGTTGGCAGCCCCTGGAGACTTAAGCTAATAAGTATAACCCTAACCCTAACCCTTACCCTAACCCTAACCCTAACCCTGTAGTACTAAACCTAATCCTAACTCTAACCCTAATTACTCTAACCCTAGGTCTTTGATGTTTATGTACTGTAATTGGTGGCGTATTCTTTATATATTCTAAATATTTAAACTGCACTATTTACATTTTGTCATCCTTTCTAGGTCATCATCATGTAACCCTCCAAAGCTTTTGAAAATGGGTTGATGACTATATGGATCCAGACAAGGAGAGATCTCTGGACTATGCCAGGACTCGACAAACATACTTTGATCTTTATCAGGAAAAGTTGGACAAAGTTTCTCAAGAGGTGAAAAGTAGAGAGACCTAGGCCACAACTTTTTGTTATTTTCTGGACTGCCAGGCATCCGTAAGGCCTCATTTGCTGTCGAGTTATCAAAGAGACTTCAAAGAAATGATTCCACAACCACTATCACGATTCACACCCCCAAAGGGGCTTCTCACCAAGATATTGTTCAAGAAATCACAAGCAAGCTAGTTTTAGAGATACATAATTTGGATTTCACGCGGTTTCAAACTGTTTGCGAGAAGAATTCCTGGACAAGGTTGGACACAGAACATCAGAGACAGTGATACTCATTTTTTGTATCACCAATGCTGCAAAGGATGAGTTACCAAAGATTCTAAGTGTGGCAGAAAGTCTGGTGATATTTCCTACTGTCAATGTTTTAATGACCAGTGGAGAGGACTGTGGATTTGCAAGACTTGGTCCCAAGTTCTTACTGTATGTCCTGCAGCCACCCAGTGAAGCAGAAGCAAGGAGATACCTGGAATCCTTTGCACCACACTTGCCCATTGAGAATTATCTAGAACCCCTTGTACCGTGCTACCCTTTAGAATAGGGGACATTCTGAAGAAGTGTGGACAACTTCCTAAACTAGTGGCCCAAGTTGGTGACAAGCTCAAGGACAACGTTCCAATTTCTTTCATTTGGGATTCAGTGAAGGAGAACCCTCTATCAATCCTGCCAAAAGCTGAAGCTGAAGCCGGAGCTGGAAAATTTGGAGATGTTGTAGTTGGAAAGGTGAGGACTGATGCTGACAGAAAGGCCTTGAAGGCTCTGGCTAAAGTGGAAGGCCCTTTTGATGAGAAGGTATTCTGTGCAATAACTGGAAAGGATGCATCGCAGTGTGGTCTCGCAGTCCGCAGCATTCGCCCTTTCCTCTCAAACCACCTCTTTGCAACAGCCGATACTGGAAGTGGAAGGTTGTTCTGCATGAACGAGCTGATGAAGTTTACGTTGAATTCAGAAATGGGGATGCCTTGATGGATCGGTGCAGAGTCGCAATCGCTTCTGCTTATTCTATGGAAAACTCTACAGCGGATGACACCGCTCATGCACAGCTATCAACCTGACAACCTACCATTGTACCAGGCAGATTTTGTCAATCTGCAGAAACTGCTTGAAATGGCCACATTTGCCACCTCTGAAGACTTCATGTACGAGTTGATCATGGACATCGCCCACAACTCTCAGGAGATCATCCATGATTTTCTTCAGAAGAAAGAAGTGATGCCTTTCTACGTGAGTTGCGTCAGAGCAGCTCGACAGAGAAGTGACGAACGTCGGTTAGCTTACGTGCTCCTTGCTTTATCACATGCTGTTTTGATGTTCCACAATTACTTTGACCAAGTAGAGGGATACCTTTCAGAGGCACAGGAAATCTTAGAAAGGATTGGTGAGATGGATACTCTTGATACGGTCAGACTTCATTTTGAAAAAGGGATGGTACAATTATAAATGTGCCAAGCATCGGGAGGCATTGAGGTAGGTGTAAAAGTATGAAGCTACATCTTTTGATTGCACATTGTTTATAGAAGAGATTAATTATAATAAATTATGCTGTAGATATATTCTTTTATTTGCATACAGTTCTTGTTTGCCCATGACTCTCATCGTTTCAGTTTCCCAGTTTCATTTGTTCAATTTTGCAAATTTCATTTGGCCACTATGAAAGTGTAGATATTCAAAAAATATATGAAAACATCTCCACAGCATGTAGGGACAAGAAATGTCCTTATCAAATGTAACAAATTTTGTAATTTAGTTTCGATTTATTAAATCATACTTGTGTAATCATGAATTCAAAACTAAAACAAGTTAACCGGATGCCACAAAGATTTGTCTGTTTCCTTCCTGATTAATGTCATTATTCAATTGAGAATTGAAGTTAATTGTTAAGATGTACCTTATTGTGCTTGATTGCATGTTTTGATTAAATTTTAAACATGTTTTTTTTAGCAGACTGATTTACTAATTTAAAATCATTTTCCTCAAAAACCTGAATTTATGAATTATGTACTTTGTGTGCTTATCTCAACCCCCCAAATAACTGCTGTCGTTTGGTTTACTTGCTGCAGTGACTTGTACACGGTACATTACATTTTCATTTCCATTTATTTATTTCTACGTCAAGATAAAAACAATATTAAGCAAATATTAATCGACTACGAGGGTAATGGTGCAAACTATCATCGCAGAGGTGATCCTCGGGGCTACTATCATCCCGAGTCGCAAGGCGAGGGATGATAGCCCCGAGATCACTGAGGCGATGATAATTTGTATCCATTGCCGAGTAAAGTAGGTTAATATTTGTTTTATATCCCACATCGGCAATAAGGTCTTTAAATTGAATTTTACATAATAATAAGAACTGATTCTGCAGACAGTTTAGCTTCAGCTAGATTTTACAAAGCGCAACATGCATACATGTAATACAGTCGATGCGCGCTCATTTGACATTGACATTGACTTTGACATTTCGCGTAACCTACTTTGCTATGCGTATTCAATGGGCAAGTGGGGTAGCAGCAAAAAATTACTTTACAAAAGTACTATCTCAGGTAGATAGAACTTATCTTTCTTTTATCATGTGACCTCGTTTAGACCAATCGGATTGCAAGATTCTTAGTATGCGGATATAACACATAATATTCAAATACAAACATACTGTATGATATGACTTATATGACTTTGTTTTCGTGTGATACAAGAATATATTGCTCTTGCTATGACAATATTGGACTCGTCTCTGACTTGTTTAATATTGTCTATATTCTTGTACCACACTCATGGCCTACCAATGTTATATAATTATCATATTTAAAATGGTTAGAAAGCTACTTGAATATTAATATACTGGATTTTAATTGTCCTAGCAGTCCATTTTATATTGATTTAAAAAAAAAAAATGAAATTGTGATAAAATATAATTTTAAAAAATAAATATTTCAATGATGTTTTATTGATAGGCGTACTTTTCAGTTCACAAAACATATTCCATGGAGGTATACAATTAATATTTTGCATAATTGATGCATATATAAATCAACAGCTTAAAACATCTGTTCATGAAGTATAATAAAGAGGTCATCAAGTCAACAATATTTACATTGAAAAGTAAATCCATATAAAAACAAAGGGGTAGTACACAATTCCATTTTCTATGGTAAAATGATATATAGCCTTTTCAATATAGTGTTCTTCTTTATACTATACGAAGTAGAAAGCATCAATGCTTGGATTGTTTTTCTTGTTTATGCACAGGTAAATACATTGTTTTGCTATTAGTAAAACATGATTTATAATTATATTGATCGATCATTGATTTGAATTATTTACAGTTGTTACAAGGAAGCAAGAAGGATTGTGCTTTACATCATTACTGCAAGGCGGGAAACGAGGGCCTTCTGGACCCCAAGTTCCTCTTGGAAAAAGCAAAGATGATGGATAAAGCAAGCCTCCACCTGTGGGTATTGTCCTCTGTCAACAGCAACATTGCCACCATCTATACATGTATTGGTAAGTGAGCAGTATGGCTGGAGTGCCCTCGTCTGGGCATACATGTACGTGTAAAGCTACGTTTACACTATGTTCCCGGGCGGCCGGGAACATAGTGTAAACGAAGCGTAACTGAGCGACACCTTCATAAAAAAACATTAAAAAAACAAATCCACACGACTTCAAATGCTATCTTTCCCTCAATTCTCATCATCTAATCAACATCATCATCTCATCAACATCTCATCATCATCTCATCATCATCTCATCATCATCTCATCAACATCTCATCATCATCTCATCATCATCTCATCATCATCTCATCAACATCTCATCATCATCTCATCATCATCTCATCATCATCTCATCAACATCTCATCATCATCTCATCATCATCTCATCATCACATCATCTCATCATCATCTCATCATCATCTCATCATCATCTCATCATCATCTCATCATCATCTCATCAACATCTCATCATCATCTCATCATCATCTCATCATCATCTCATCAACATCTCATCATCATCTCATCATCATCTCATCATCATCTCATCATCATCTCATCATCATCTCATCATCATCTCATCATCACATCATCTCATCATCATCTTATCATCATCTCATCATCATCTCATCATCATCTCATCATCATCTCATCATCATCTCATCATCATCTCATCAACATCTCATCAACCGATCTAATCATCATCTCATCATCATCTCATCAACATCTCATCAACATCTTATCATCATCTCAGCATCATCTCATCAACATCTCATCAACATCTTATCATCATCTCATCATCAGCTCATCAACATCTCATCAACCGATCTAATCATCATATCATCATCATCTCATCAACATCTCATCAACATCTTATCATCATCTCAGCATCATCTCATCATCATCTCATCATCATCTCATCATCATCTCATCATCATCTCATCATCATCTCATCATCATCTCATCATCATCTCATCATCATCTCATCAACATCTCATCATCATCTCATCATCTCATCATCATCTCATCAACATCTCATCAACAACTCATCATCATCTCATCATCATCTCTTCATCATCTCATCAACATCTCATCATCATCTCATCATCATCTCATCAACATCTCATCAACATCTCATCATCATCTCATCATCTCATCATCATCTCATCAACATCTCATCAACAACTCAATCAATCTCATCATCATCTCTTCATCATCTCATCAACATCTCATCATCATCTCATCATCATCTCATCATCATCTCATCATCATCTCGATCATCATCTCATCATCATCTCATCATCATCTCATCATCATCTCATCATCATCTCATCATCATCTCATCATCATCTCATAAACATCTCATCAACATCTCATCATCATCTCATCATCATCTCATCAACATCTCATCAACACATCATCTCATCAACATCTCATCATCATCTCATCATCATCTCATCAACATCTTATCATCATCTCATCATCATCTCATCAACATCTCATCAACATCTCATCAACATCTCATCATCATCTCATCATCTCATCATCATCTCATCAACATCTCATCAACATCTCATCATCATCTCATCATCATCTCATCATCATCTCATCATCATCATCAACATCTCATCATCTCATCATCATCTCATCTACATCTCATCATCATCTCATCATCATCTCATCATCATCTCATTATCATTATCATTGTTAATTATCATTATCATCATATTGATCAAATATTTTTTTACAATCGTCTTGTTACAGGTAACTTTGAATCTTCTATCAGCCACTTCAAGCAGAACCTTCAGCTTCAGAACACATTGTGGACTGAGCGACATCCACACTCGGCATTGACCAATCACAAGCTAGGGCTTACATACCTGCTGAGCAAAGACTTTGCTAATGCTCTGAAGTAAGTGACAGTACCCCCCCCCCCCCCCCCTAAACACTAACCCGCCCTGACAACTAGATCCCAGACAACTACCCCTTTTGAATAATCACCCTCTGGATACACCCCATGACATATAGCCCCATTAGACATAAAAAAATACTCCCCCCCCCCCCCCCGACCAATTGGTGCTACACCTTCTCAATACCGTCCCTTTTGTGAGTAGTTGTTTGAAGGGGAGGGAGAGATTAATTTAGTTCTAAGTTTTTCAAAGTGCTCAGAAAAAGTAAAGAAATAATTTTCTGTTGAGTTTTTAGCATATGACGCAACCTAAAACAAAATTCTTTTGAACCACCTAATTCATGAATGCTTTACAGAGATGAACACTATAAAGTTAGCTGATTTTTTTCATTTGTCCAATTTATCCTTATGTTCGATCCTGTTTTGCGTTGAAAAATTGTTTGATAGTGGAAATTGGAAATTTATGTGGAAGAGAAGGATATACAATGATCTCGTTTTGCTATTTCTCCATTCCTGATTGTTTGCGGGTTAGTTACGGTACCAAGGGACTCAGCCTGAGGATGTTTCTGACAAAAGGTGCCTCACACACTACCATACAGTCTCTGAGCATGGTTGCCATGGCAATACTAGATCACAACAGAGATTGGGAGCGTAGCTTGAGATTACTCCAGGAAGCTGTGGAGATGAGGGAGGAGCTTGGACCGACACACCCGGACATGGCTCTGCTCCACCACAGCATGGATAATGTCTATCGCTTCTGCAGTAACCACAGGGAGGCCCAGAGGCACTACCGAAAGGCTGTTGACATGCGTCTGGCGGCTTACGGCATCGGACCAAACTTCTGCACGGTGGAATCGCTGGATGCCTTGGCTGATACGTGCTTTGAAGTGGGTGAGGCGGAGGAGGCTCTGGAAGTCCACCAGAAGTGCTTGAAGATGTGTTTGCAGCATCTGCTGGAGGATGCAGAAGGGCACCTAGATCAAGGTGCACGTGGGACAGATTTGGTGAGGACAACCTGTAAGAAAGTCAGCCTCATCTATGAAGCAAGGCATGATGTGAACCAAGCTGAAATCTGGAAGAACGCATCTGAATCTGAAAGGCCTCTCGAGAAGATTCCACAGGAATATTTCCCACCTTGAATGTGAATTTCTGAAACTTGTTATTTATTTTTGTTCTCTCTCAGGACATAATGTTATTCTGTGCACCTCTATATACCTTTACAAAGCTATTCATGTTTGTGTGTTTATCTTGCATTATACATGCAAAGGTCATGGATTCAAGCCCTGACGGAGCACTAGTGTCCTTTAGCAAGACATTAATCTTATCTACATTTGCCACTCTCCACGTACCCAAGTGTTAGATGGGTACCTCTATGAAAGACTTCCTTGTATGCTGTGAGCACCAAATCTGTAGCCTAGCTACTATCAGGGTAAATAATGGAATGCCTTCATTTGAAGCTGTAAAAAATATGCAATATTATTATTATCGAAAATAATATCGCTAGTGACATTCGTTTGTCTCGCAATGTATGGTCAACAAGGTATTTAAACGATCACAACGTTATTATTATTATTAAGATTTGTTATTCGTCCATGCCTCTCTTATCATTTCAAGTTCTGTTTATCATCGGCAATTTACATTTCATTGTGCTACTCTATTGTACAGGAATAATTTGCCACAATTTTTTTTATTAGCAATTTCAGCTGATGGATAAATATTTCAAATGAAATTCTGTACATTTCTATGGAAGAAAACTGCTACACAAAAGATATTTTGTATAGCAATCATGCAAAAATGCATAGCAAATTGCGATGCGATACCAGGAAAATTATTCCCTGTTGTATCCTCCATGTTATTTATTTGATCATAACCGTCCATTTTATTCTTCCATGATCATGCCATTGATGCTTCCTTGACGAATTACAGGAGTATGAACGTGCTTCAACCTGCTTATATATAAATTATATCCTGTACTTCATCATGATGCTTCTCTTTTGCTTAAGTGGCAATAAAACTAGTCTTTCATCTAATGAATTATATCGGTCCCTTTATACACATAATACAGGGACCACCTGCCTGTAACAGGCAATGGGTTTCAATAGCACGAATGTGAACTACTTGAATTTGATCATATCCTGATAAACATACAGGAATGCTGTCTAATTATTTTATATCCAAAACCATTGAGTGTTGGCCTAGTATTAGCATTGACTATGTGAAATCAATAAACTCAAACTCAAACTCAAAATCAAACTATAGAGGCATTACTTATGTAGTATGTGTAGTAGACTGATAAATGACCAATTTCTAGTCTTAACTGGCAATAAAACTAGTCTTTCATCTATTACTTGTAGAAGTGTTTTAGTTGAATGGTTTAAGCACTTGACTTGAAATTCAAAGGTCGTGGTTCGATCCCCGACACGGCACTAATGTCCTTTGGCAAGGCATTAATCTTTATTTGCCACACTTGACCCAGGTGAGGTAAATGGGTACCTGGTTGGAATTAATCTGTGCTACTTGAAAATGATTGAAATCTCTTTATATATATCTGTGCTCTTTATGAAGGTTGGATAGTGACAGTTATGAAGAGAAAAGCCCTTCACAGTGTTTTGGGCAAAAAGTTGATTCAATATTTAATTATTTTAGACTGAAGTTTCTTTTAATAATCATTAACAGCCTAGAACCCTTTACTGATCCTTGTAGTGTAAAATGAATAAAAAATGGCATGCGTATATAACTACATATGACAATTACAATATCTCTCGGTTAAAATTACACTACATGCATGTTCATGAGGTAAAAGTCTGCAAATCAAGACTATTGATTTTTACAATGAAAATAGCAAATACCCAGTTCAAACAAGTGATAACACTTATCCAGTTTATATCTCATATAATAATTAGTATATTGTACTATCGTATTGCTGACACTTGATTATCAACTTCACTATCAGTCTTACTATTGACTTAAGACCCTTTTTTTTGCAATAAAGGAAGCTATCAAAGTTTGAAATATTATTTTGATGTTCATCCTCATATTTTGTCAGTTTTGAAGGGCTTTGATATGAATGTACAGTATCTGCTTTAGAGCTACAGTGTGGGTGATATGTGTTTGATAAAATCTTATGGTTATGCTTGGGATGAAGAGAGACAATGAAAGATAGTGAAAGATTGGGAGAGAGATCTTGTTGAATGAAGATGACTAAAGGAGATAGAGAGATAGAGACACACACACACACACACATTCTCACATCAGGGCCTTTGTGGGGCACCTGATTGTGGGGTATTTCTGTGCGTTCCAGATATACCTTGTGGTCCCCTACTAGTGGGGTATGTACAACCCGGCGATAACAACCCGGCGGTGTGCTTACGATGTTACCATAAAAGTCGTGTGCAAGTTTTAGCACACGCTCACAAAGAGAAATTTATGGGGTACCACTTCTAATGCCCCGCAGGGCATAGGACACCGAATATACAGTCATTTGAAAGACTTTACTCTGTGGGGTCCTGAAAAAATACCCCACAAAGTAAAAATGCCTCACAAGGGGTATGTGAAGCGCACATAAAACCCCACAAGAATGCTGAGGTGAGAGCACACACACACACGCACACACACACACACACAAAAGAGAGGTAGAGAGAGAGAGAGAGAAACAAAAAGAGAGAGAATGAAGGTGACTAAAGGAGAGATGACGAGAAAGAAAGAGAGAGAAAAAAAAGAGAAGAGAGAGAGAGAGAGAGAGAGTGAAAAAAGAGAGAATGAAGGCGACTAAAGGAAAGAAGAAGAGGAGAGAGAGAGAGAGAGAGAGAGAAGGTGAAGAGATGGAGAAGGGAAATGAAGACAAAGAGGCACAGGTAGAAATGAAGAGAGAGTGGGAAGGAGGCAAGTAGACAAAAAGTGACAGATATAGAGGGGAAAGAGAGACAAGCCTCCCCCTCCCCCCTAAATTAAAATTTAAAAATCCTAGAGGGGTAGTCGGAGAGAAAATAGACTCAGAAAAACAGTGAGACAGAGAGAGTGGGAGGCTGAGAATATTTGAATTACTAAATGAAAGGGTGATATAATAACACTCAACAGAACGATTGTAACAGTATTATGGAAGGTTCAGACAGTTGACAATTTAAATGTGATTGTGGTTGTATGATGTAGAGGGATATGGAACACTTTTACAATCCAGTGGCGGATCCAGAGGGGCACAGGGGGCTCGTGCCCCCCCCCCTGCTTATTCAGCGGTTGGCTAAGCCGTTGCGATTTAGGGACTAAATATATATATATACCGTGTGAGTCAAAACAAATTTACACCTAGAAAATTGCTAATTATTTTAAAAATCATCTATGAACCGTAAATTATTATACATCTTATGAAAGAGTGTTTTTTCTCAAATCATTTGGTACCATTTTTTTGTGGTATGTGTTCACGCTTGGATGAACAGGTGGCATTGTTTGCGAGAGTGCAAAAATCGACTTGCGCCAAAGTGATGCCTTCAGTATGTATTATGTTGGGATTAGCGGAGTGAGAGAATGGATTGAATGTATCAAATTAAATGCATTGCATATGTTTTTTTGCAAAGGGCAAAGCACACACACCCACACACACAAATTAATACCCAAATCCCAATTGTTTTATTCAAACATCACATACCGGTAGGCAACTTTGGCGCAAGTCAATTTTTGCACTCTCGCAAAAAATGTCTCCTGTTCATCCAAGCGTGAACACATACCACACAAAAATGGTACCAAATGATTTGGGATAAAACACTCTTTCATAAGACATATAACAGTTTTATGTTCATCGATGATTTTCTAAATAATTAGCAATTTTCTAGGTGTAAACTTTTTGTTGACTCACTCTGTATATGTTCTCTTTCCCACCATGTGCCCCCCCCCCCCCCCCTGTGTGCCCCCCCAGCAAGAAATTCCTGGATCCGCCCCTGCAATCGTTGTCATTCTATCACCCTCTCATTTGGTAATTCAAATATTCTCAGCCCCCCCCCCCCCCTCTCTCTAACTGTCTTTCTGAGTCTATTTTCTCTCTCGCAACTACCCCTCTACAATTTTTTTTGGGGGATATTTTTTTTAAGGGGGAGGCTTGTCTCTCTTTCCCCTCTATATCTATCACTTTTTGTCTGCTTGCCTCCTTCCCACTCTCTCTTCATTTCTACCTGTGCCCCTCTTTGTCTTCATTTCCCTTCTCCATCTCTTCACCCTCTCTCTCTCTTTCTTTCTCTTCCTCTCTGTCTCTCCTTTAGTCGCCCTCATTCTACATGGCCCCCTTCTGCCCCTCTCTCTCTCTCCTTCTCTTTTCTCTCTTTCACTCTCTCTCTCTCCTTTAGTCGCCTTCATTCTACATGCCCCCCCCCATCTGTCACTCTCTTTTCTCTCTCCTTTAGTCGCCCTCATTCTACATGGCCCACGATCTGTCACTCTCTCTCTCTTTTCTCTCTCTCTCTCTCTCTATTTTCTCTCTCTCTCCCTCTTTTTTCTCTTTCTCTTTTCACTCTCTCTCTCTCTCTCTTTTTCCCTCCTCTCCTTCAGTCGCCTTCACTTTACATGATCTCTCTCCCAATCTTTCATTGTCTCTCTTCATCCCATGCATACCTATTACATTTTATCAAACACACATCACCCACATTGTAGCTATAAAGCAGATACCATACATTCATATCAAAGCCCTTCAAAACTGACAAAATATGAGGATGAACATCAAAATAATATTTCAAACTTTGATAGCTTCCTTTATTGCAAAAAAAAGGGTCTTAAAGTCAATAGTAAGACTGATAGTTAAGTTGATAATCAAGTGTCAGCAATCAATAATACGATAGTACAATATAATAAAAAGTGATAAGTGTTATCATTTGTTTGAATTGGGTATTTGCTATTTTCATTGTAAACATTAATAGTCTTGATTTGCAGACTTTTACCTCATAAAAATGCATAGTGTAATTTTAACCAAAAAATATTGTAACTGTCATATGTAGTTATATCTACCCATGCCATTTTTTATTCACTTCACAATAATAGGATCAGTAAAGGGTTCTAGGCTGTTTAATAATCATCGAAAGAATATTTAGGCTAGAAAAAATTAAATAGTCCATCAACTTTTTGCCCAAAACACTGTGAAGGGCTTTTCTCGTCATAACTGTCACTATCCAACCTTCACAAAGAGCACAGATATATATAGAGAGATTTCAATCATTTTCAAGTAGCACGGCGCAATTAAAACAATGCTGAATTATATACAGTAGGCGGATACATATAAATCATTACTTTGGCATATGTATAATACACATAGTACAAGGTCAGTTGTCAACAATAAACAATTATAATTTTTCATACATTTTCACTCAAATTGATGCTTTAAATGCTGGCTTGAATACACACAATAAATGAAACAATAATAAGGAATTATGCACTTGAACATTCAATAGGGTGGATGCACAACTGGTCAATTTTTCAGCTCTTTGGTTGACATCTTTCAACCAGTGCAGCGCAGCAAAATGCTAGCCACCGATCGAATTGACCAAAGGTGTCCGAACTGTGTAACTTTCATTCAGTGAGATTGATTGTTCTAATATCCGTCAATGCACATTTTTATATTGAATTAGGATGTCACCCACCCCCCACCCCCCCCCCCCCCCCCCTCTAAAAATTAATTCTGACTGAAATTTTGGGCTGATTTTGGACAAAAATCATTACAAATGGTCGTTTATTGGCAAAAAGATAACATAAATCACCATTTTAATAACTGTGGATGGGATTCGATCTGACCACTTTTTTTTTGCACCGGGATATAATTAAACATAAAATAGGCCCATCAAATCTCCTTTGCTGATAATAATGATTAGAAAAAATTATCCCTGACCAAAAGTGACCATAATGATTAGTTTCGGCCAAAAAGTGACCATAATGATTAGTTCGGGCCAAAAAGTGGCCAAAATGACCATAACGAAGTGAGTAGACTTATGCTTTGGGAATCAGCGCAGAATTTTACCCTGGATTCAAAGCCATTCAAACCTTCCCCACCAAAAATTTCTGATTAAACCCCCTCATCTTCAAGGGTAACGCCACAGCTTATAATTTTGTCCACTTTTTCCCATAATGCATCACAGACTAAACACTGGTGTCACCAGATGGGGCTGTGGATTGTGAATCCACCGTATTGCAAAGTCAAGTCTAATTCTGTACTTTTTTCAAAAGCACAAGTATTAATAAGCAATAAGTGATAGTCTTTAGGAGAAGGGAGTCGAAAGGGCAACATACAAGTAGCAATTCTGCCTTCACATGTTTTGTTTCAAACAAAATAGAAAAGGACATTATCAAGAAATCAACAAGAATATTTTTTTCAGACCTGTTCACAATTATTCATAAAATATACTTTATGTTTGAAATGAAGCGAATCCCTTTCAAAAATGAAAAATGGAATTGATTGCTTTGATTAAAAATTCAAATTCTTATATCTTAAAGAATTTAAGAAGTATTTGCGGTGCCAGTTCAGCCAATCTGTAAAATAATTTCATCAGATATTCAAATTAATGAAGTGCAATTTGGGGAAAGTGTTCTATTCTACATTACAAATGAAATCATTATTTATGTGCATAATCGCATCAATAACAAATATCAACAACAAAAATACACAATTATATACAGTATCATGCATTTACTAGCAATATCTTGAGTTGCACAGTGCTGGGATAAATCATAAAAGAAAAGGGAAAAAAGTGAAATATACATTTAAATCATGTATATTCATCAATTAGACAGCACACATGGAATGCAAGCAACAATTTGTTTATTTCACTGATAAACCAAACAAACATACACAAAATGAGTACTTCTTTATATCAATTTGTTTTCAGATTAAATACACCATACATACTTACAAGCATTACCTACAGATCTTTTTCGTCCAAAATATGACCAATATTCACATTCCATTATCTTTAAATCTGGTTTTACATTATTATTTTCATCTCTTTCAATATACACAACAAAGGCAGTATAAAAAATCTAAATCCATGATGTTTTTTTTTCTTTCTTTGTGCTATTGTATGTTACACCGTATTCGATACAAACTTGCAAGAATATATACAGCCTCCATAAAAAAAAGAAAATTAATCTTGGAAAATATCTTGTAGGCACAAAAAAGCATTCATAAGACCATTTATACATCACAACTCATTTGAACCTTTCCTTTCCAATTTCAAGACCTGCCCCCATACTTCATGTGTACTGGTAGATAAGATAAGCCATTAAAAGAACCATTTAACTTTTGAAATCTACATGTG
This sequence comes from Strongylocentrotus droebachiensis, assembly GCA_035222895.1. Taxonomy (NCBI): domain Eukaryota; kingdom Metazoa; phylum Echinodermata; class Echinoidea; order Camarodonta; family Strongylocentrotidae; genus Strongylocentrotus; species Strongylocentrotus droebachiensis. The sequence continues at coordinate 48,223 of JAVYIG010010862.1, read as the reverse complement.
GAGAAAAATAATTCAAAAAGTAGATTGGAAGCAAAATAAATAGCTACCATGGTTTGAAATCAGGTCCATTATGATGAAATCTACAATCCTTTAATAATCATAACTTGGTTCAAAAAGGACTTTTAATAAAACTTATAAAATGTTTTTTTCCCTATCTCCACGTTTTTAACTTTCAGGGATGGTATTTTTAATTTCTTGTAAAATCATTAATAATCAACTTTTCATGACAATGTCAAAATGTTTAAATAGTACCTTTAGATAACATACAAACACTATGTGCCAATCTCACAAAGATGCTGTTAGGAACATCAATATAGACCATGTACCGGTAATTCATCAACAAAATCTTAGTGAGAGGGGGAGCGAATGAGTGAGAGAGAAAGATTTGACAAAAATATATAATGTTTATTGAATGGTCAAATTTCATGAATCTGTTTCATAGTAAGAAGTACTGGACCCAACATGCCATCTGAAATGTTAATAGTTCGATAAACTGATATCTTAGTCTGGTGGGGTTGGTTATCTAGATAACATACATTAAAATGAAAGGAATTGTCTTTTCAATGATGCAAGCACCATAGAATGTCATGAGGAATTTCATTCTGGAATTGTCATGGTCTTTAAAAATGCTGTAGAACTGCATTTGATGTTTAGGACAGCAATAAATGATTCAATAATAAAGTCTTGTCAAATTTTACAATATCTAGTCTATTGTTCACTAGAATGAATTAGGTCATAAACAAGATCACTTCAATTATTCATCAAAAAGGAAAAGCATCATCTCAAATTGGATTTGCTTCTTGATGAAGAGTATAATGATTACTCAATAGAAACTGCTTGTCAAAAGCACAGAAGTTCTGATGTACGGTAGACGATTGCTTTAATATATTCTGCTGTGATAGTGGTTTTATGAAACGGGGGCCCTGATGGTTACAGTTGATCGTCATCATCATCATTTTCCATCTTACAATAAGCATGTATTTCCTGATTACATAATCAAAATCACTCCCAATGATTGAGAGAGAGAGAGAGCAAGATAGAAATAGAGATTCATCAGAAGTTCTAGTCCTGTCTATTCTTCCTCTGAATCTAGTACTTATAGTTTTCTGTTCTCCTCCTACAGTTCTCCAAAACATTCAACATTGTCACAAAGAACATTCCTGACCAAAGAGGGCACTTGTCAAAGATGACATCGTTGGCGAAATAACAAATGGCTATCGGAGGGGGAGTCCCTACAATGACACCGGAGGCTCGTAACCGATATTCCGCGCCTGAAGGAACGTGTGAAGAAAGTCAAACGTGGGTCTCTGGCCGGGTTCGCTGGTCCAGCACCGTTTCATGAGGTTGTGAATGTCTTTAGGGCATTGTGGCGGTTTGGCCAGATACACCGGCGTGCCGTCCTTCTCAAAGAACTGACCGGTGTTCTCGATGACCTGCTCGTCGGTGAGCCTTGAGTAAGGTTGCTCCCGACATAGCATCATCACCTCCCACAGCGTCACACCAAAAGCCCATACGTCTGTTTTGGATGTGAACTTGCCCTGGTAGGAGGGAATGGAAATACAAAATAATTAAATATTAGGACTTGATGAATAAGACCGATGGCTTGTTAACATATACATGTAATGCAGTAAATCACAACAGGTGTTCTAATTAAAGATAAACTTGAGTTCTGGTAAAAAAAAAAAAAAATTCTCACAGAATCAAACAAAACTTACCGGTACACTGAATGTTCAAGATTACAAATAAATGTCATTTGCCGAACAATTTTGGTAGAAAATGTATAATAACTGAGTAATGAGCATAGAAAGATAAGGAAATCAAGGTTTGTGTAGTCCCATATACATCTTTCTGTGTACAGTGCTTGTTACTTTACCAAAACTGGGCCAAATTTATTATGATTTTGATGACTCCAGGAACCTTGCAGTACTCGCATCGTTGCTTTTTATCCTGATATATCGCTTTTATAATGTTTTTTAATCGTCTCATTGCCATTTTTGTGTGATTTTGACTGTAACTTTTTAGATATTTGACGAATTTTGTTATCGTGAACTTGTGTATTTGTACAACATAGACTCTCTACACATTCGAAGCGGCTCTTTTTCTACGCCATTCACAACGGGTCATCACCTTTTTTTAGCGTTTTAGTCGCCATATTTTTAGAACGGGTGCAATATATCGACAAGCTTTACGATGGATATACGTAGGACATTGTGTATGCTCGCCATTCTTGTCACCTTTGGAGCAAAATTGGTGAAATTTCCTCGAGAATTTCAAAGGGAGGAAGGGTTTCCCGCCATTTTGAAGCAGAACGGCTGCGTGGCGTCTACGCACGGCGTATGCAGTACACCGGTGAGTCTGTTCCATGCTTCTATCTCTAGTACTTCGAAAGGCTTCGGATTCTTTAGAAAAACTCATTTAGGATATTACCGTAGTAAACCAGTATCAAGATTTATGCAGTCTATGCTGATTATTCTTATTTCGGGAGACGTACAACTTAATCCAGGGCCGAAGACAAGACTCCCATGTGGTATTTGTAGGAAGAATGTAAACAAGAACCAAAAAGCTATGGAATGTGAGACATGCTTGAAGTGGTATCACAATAAATGTACAGGAATGAAGGATGCTTTGTATCACATCCACATGGAGCATGAATCATTCGTATGGATTTGTTCTAGGTGCGGCATGCCAAACCTATCAAACTCTACACTCTCGTTAGACCGTGTGAACACCTCAAATTCTTTTGACGCTCTTATCAACCTTGATTTAGAATCATCGAAGGAATGTGTAACTAGCCTAGTATCAAATAGTCATCGTGTTGGAAATCCAAAGCATACTTCCAGCCCTAAGAAAAGCAACAGCTCTGGCGAAAATAAAAGGAGTGAAAGAAAGCCAAAAGCTACGCAGAGAAAATTGAAACTCATGAATGTTAATTTCCAGAGCGTTCGAAATAAAATCCCCTTATTTCAAGCTCTTGTTGAAAAGGAGAAACCAGATGTTATTTTTGGTACTGAAACCTGGTTAGATGAAACTGTATTCAGTAATGAAATCCTACCCCCAACCTACCAACTTTTTAGGAAAGATAGGAAAACAAATACCACTGGTGGCGGTGTTCTTCTAGCTATTAGAGATGACTTGATTAGTAAAGAAGAACCAAATCTCTGCTCCCAGTCTTGTGAAACGCTATGGGCAAGTATCCACATGAAAGGTAGTCAAGCTACATATTTTGGAGTTGTTTACAGACCTGATAGCGGTAACACAAAGAAAGACCAGCAATGTATTGAGGAACTCTCGCAGATCCTTCACAAAATTCCCCCTAACAGTCACATTTGGGTTTCAGGGGATTTTAATCTTCCAGATGTAGATTGGGCAAAAAACTGCTTCGTACCGGGAGGCAGGTATCCGGCAGTTAGTAAGCAAATGCTAGAATTAGCAACAGAACTAAATCTTGGACAAATGGTAAATGAACCAACAAGGAATGGAAATATTCTCGACTTAGTATTTACGAACACACCAACTTTTGTTCAGAATATAGATATTTTGCCAGGACTCGGTGATCATGATATTGTTTTGATTGATGCACTACTAACTCCACAAAGGGTTAAAGCCCCACGTAGGAAAGTCTACTTGTATAAAAAGGGAAACTTTGAACAGATCAACAAGGATATTCAGGACTTTGCAAATTCCCTTAATGGTGATATCATTGCACGCACTAGTGTAGAAGACATATGGGATAACTTCAAGAATGTTCTTCTCTCCTCAATCGAAGAAAACATTCCGAATAAATTATCTAAAAACAGCACTCAGTTACCATGGTTAAAGGGGTCTCATGTAAGAATGATTCGTCGGAAACAACGGATGTATAATAAAGCTAAAAAGACGAATCAACAACAAGACTGGAATGAATTTAAATCATTTCGTCGGGCAACAGATCGTAGTATCCGTAAAGCTCGGTCAACTTTCCTGTACAACGTCGGGGAGAGTCTGGAATCTGGTGATACCAAACCCTTTTGGCGTTTCATCAAGAATTCTAGACAAAACTTTTCAGGGGTGGCACCCTTAAACACAAGGGACGGGATAGCAACATCTGCAAGTGAAAAAGCAAATGCATTAAATGATCAATTTGAATCCGTCTTCACAAGAGAGGATCGTGAAAACATACCAACTGTACTACCAGGATCTACATGTAAAGCCATGCCAGCTATTAATGTGACTGTTCAGGGTGTAGAGAAACTTCTGCGAGGACTTCATACACGGAAGGCGTCTGGTCCAGATGGGTTAACACCAACAATTCTTAAAGAATGTTCCAGTAGCATTGCACCTATCTTAACCATTATTTACCAGAAATCAATATCTACTGGTGAACTTCCAAGAGACTGGTTACGAGCAAATGTCACTCCCCTATACAAGAAAGGTAATCGTTCGGAACCAGCTAACTACCGTCCTGTATCGTTGACCTCGATCCCATGCAAGATTTTGGAACATATTATTTATCATAGCGTAATGTCTCACCTAGAGGAAATCGGTTACCTGAACGACAAACAGCATGGCTTCCGTAGGGGTCACTCATGTGAGACCCAGCTAGCCTTGACCGTCAATGATCTTGCCAAGATGTTAGAGGACAAAGGCCAAGTCGACATCATTATCATGGACTTTTGCAAGGCGTTCGATATGGTCCCACATGAGAGACTCCTCCTAAAACTTCATCATGCCGGAATCCAAGGATCTTTGCACATATGGATTAAAAACTTCCTTACAAAAAGATCTCAACAAGTTGTTCTTGATGGTGCCTCCTCATCTTCCATACACGTCACGTCAGGAGTACCGCAGGGCACTGTATTAGGCCCTTTGCTGTTTCTCATGTACATAAACGACATATCTGACGGAATAACGTCAGAAGTCCGACTTTTTGCCGACGATTGCATCATGTATAGGCAGATAAAGAGCAACCAAGATAGTCTGGATCTACAGAGAGACATCAATCGCCTGGTTGCTTGGGAACAACGCTGGCAAATGAAATTCAACAAAACAAAATGTTTTGCAATGCATGTTACTCACAAAAAGAAGATAATCGAAACACAGTATCGAATGGGGGATTCCGTTTTGGAAGTTGTACTCAAGCACACATATTTGGGGGTAGAACTTGACAGTAAACTCAGCTGGGCAAATCACATCCAAAGTGTTACATCAAGGGCAAATCGGATGCTTGGATTACTTCGGAGAAACCTCTTTAGCTGCTCTCCCAAAGTAAAAGCAGTTTCCTATAAAACTCTCGTCAGGCCACGACTTGAGTACTGTGCCTCAGTTTGGGACCCTTATCAGAAGGAATACATAAAACAACTCGAAGGAGTTCAACGACGTGCTGCAAGATTCGTCTTGAACCGTCACGAACGCCGGAGCAGCGTCTCTGAGATGATCTCCTATCTGAAATGGCAACCATTGGAGCACAGAAGAGCAGCCCAGAGGTTGACTTTCCTCTACAAATCCATCCACAACTTAATTGCCATTGATACTGACCAATACCAAAACAGGTCATCTGGAGTAGGGGTATCTACAAGAATAAGGTCTTCATTATCATTCAAGAAGTTATCCGCTGTAAAGGACTGTTATAAACACTCTCTATATCCCAGGACATTCCCCGAATGGAACTTTCTCCCTACCCATGCTAGAAATACCCCCACCCTTGGAGCCTTTAAAGATACCTTACAAAAGCTCAACATGGGCGAAATAATTGCTAGAGCCCACTTCAGAAATTAAATATAGGATACTATGCTCAGTCGACTGCGCCTGCATGTTACATCCCAGCTGAGGAGTTTATGCAGTAGCCCACCAGAACCAGAACCAGAACCAATACTTATATGCTAGATGATCAACCTTTTCTGATCCATTCCACATCTTTTCTTTCACAATGCAATCGCATTACCAGAACTTCATCTTTAATGATGAAGGCCAACTTACCAGTAATATACTTTCCCATGCCATCCACCTAATGGGCAGCACGGCTCTCCCTTCTATCCTGTAGTAATTGGACGAATAGAGATTCCGACTCATGCCGAAGTCGGCGATGCGTATCGTGTAAGACTTCCCGACGAGGCAGTTTCGGGTGGCAAGATCTCGATGGACAAAGTTCATATTTGAGAGGTATTTCATACCGGACGCTATCTGGGTGATCATGTAGACAAGGGCACCAACACTGTAAACATTGGAAGAACAAAATAAATAATAAGATATGAGGTCAAATTAATAATAATATTGAGCTTTTATATAGCGCTTCTCTATTAAAGCGTTTTACAGATATACTATTACCCCAGCCATTGGATTCAGTGCTTGCCCGCAGACACTGTGTGCACAATCTCCACTCCCTGGGGAGTATTCCAGTCAGGCGTTACTTGACGCTCATAAACTGTTCGACCAACATTTGTGTTGAACCCTTTCATGACAGGATTTATTTTTATGGCTAAATAGATCATATATTGTCCTTCAAAATGTCAACATTTTTTTCTTCTTTTATTTTTAGATCATTGAGATCAAATGTAATGTCTCTAAAAAACAATATACATGGGTAGGAATGTCAAAAATATGCAAAATTTCATCAAAAAACAATGATTACTAATATCTCAATGTGTTTGGTGCTTTTCTTAATTTTTTTTTTTTTTTTTTTTAAATAGCTAATTCTTTACCTCTGAAACATAAACGCAACAAAGTGATTGGCACTTGATTGGCATCCCCCCCCTAAAAAGGAAAAAACAACAAACATCTTTGACTCACCTAATTGAACTTTTATTACAATTGGATAGGTTAGCATTGCAGTTATTGAGGCCGACCTCGAATCCTTCCCTCTCGTAAAGGAACTGATTAAGGTCACCGTTCTCCATGTACTCCACTATCATGCAGTAAGGTTCGTCCTCCGTGCATGCTGCCAGGAGACGGACGATGTTGGGATCGCGGAGCTGTGACATGATCTTCATCTCTTTCATGAAATCGGCCCTGGGGAGGGAAAGGAAAATGAAATAAAGATATTAGTGGCATAATTTACATTGATAAACTCATTAAACTCATTAAAAAACACTTGATAAAACATATCAAAATATATCTTTATCCTCTAAAACTATAAAAATATTACTCTTCAATAAGAATGTCTTATATTACTGTTATATCGATACCCATACAGAAGTAGGGGTGATAAGTCCGGTATTATCCTATAAAATACAGTCAAATATTTCCACATTATGTCCTTCACCTATATCTTGCCATTATGCTGTTTATGCATGTCATACACTCCATTGCTACTATGTTGCAGTCTATGTTGCAGTCCTCTTCTTTTCTCTTTCTCCAAGCTCTCTATCCTCTTCTCCTCCTTGCCTATCCCTTTCTTCCTTTCTTCCTTTCTTCTATTTATAATGTATGATGTATATTTTGTATTTGTTTATTCGGGCGTACTCAATACAAGCTATGTTTATCTGGATTCGCGCCTTCTTCTTTGTAATACAAGTTCTTTAATTATATTCATGTTCCTACGCATACCTGCCAACCTGAGACAAGAGAAATTAGGAGTAATTTTTTCTGGATGGACTACGAGGTCGCGAACCACCGAAGGATTGGGGTAGTAGCCCGTAGATTGGGGGGGGGGGGGGGGGCAGAGATGCCAACCCTATAGGATGGCTGTCAGTAACATTTACCATATTTGTCCGTAACAAATGGGGGTCTTTCCGTAACGCAAGACACCGCAGCATAATTTTCGCGCAAAACGTACACAAACACCCAATCACTCTTACTGCATTTCGAACCTACCATATTCAAGTCCAAAATAAAGATGTGCATAAAAACGTTTTTAAAAATCTGTTTCCAGTCAAAGGATCTCCTTCTCGGGTACTCGCTCTTTTGAGTGAATCCATGATAATATTCAGGAAGAAAACACCTCGTTCAAGCGTCGAATGGCAAATTGGAATCCACAGTCAAATGGCAGAGCTCGTATTCTACACACGCACACGTACACTCACCAGTACCACAGACACACCAGCCCAGGCCGCTAGGCCCGGCGTTCATGAACAACAACACACCGTATACCGCACTGCACTTGCAATGCGCCCGCTGAATCACCGAAGTCTTCGCTACTATATTGCGGGCGCCATGCGCACGATCATCTACCCCCATTCTCCCCTCAAAAGGCACGAACGCACGTAGCATACGTAGCGGCCGTGTTGTTTTGGAATTAAACAAGATGGCGGCGGACGGACCATGTGCGCGAAAGTGTCTATCCAGTGTAGTCAAATTCAGTGAACCTATGAGTGAATGCGTGCGACATGCAGCGCTGTGTGCGGAGGCTATGTGATAAGGCGGCATTCGCTATATAAAGTACTTTTGTTTATCGTTTCCCCGTAAGGCGTGATCTGGTTATCAGTGCTGTGTTATGCTTTAGTCTTATGCAACAGTCGTTTGTTTTAAAAATATTTTAAAATTACAAAAAATCGGAGTTTTGAGGCATGCAATCGGAATTCGGAGTGGGTATGAAAAAAGCGGAGTAACTCCGCCTAAATCGGAGTGGTTGGCAGGTATGCCTTCGTATCAATTGTATTGTTTGAACAGATGTCAAATATGTTGTCAAATTTAATGAAGAAAATAAATGTTCATTTAAATCGATTGAATTGAATTGAATTGCTGCCTCTTTGACAGCTCCATCAAACAGCTCTTACACTGGGAAAATGGAGATTTTGTCATATTAACCCTTTACCTGCCATAGTCAACTAATGGGACAGAGGGTGAATTGTCTCAGTTGACTTTTGTCACAGTGTGAATATTTACTATTACAGTGAAACCTGTCTATAAAGACTACCCAAAGGAGACAAGCATAGTGGGTTTTACAGACATGTGGTCCTTATGTACAGGTTCCTTTAGTACATGCTTCAATGAGAAACCATTTTCAAGGGAAACAAAGAATGTGGTCTTTGTAGACAGGTGCTCGCTTAACCAGGTTTGACTGTATTTTTTTGTTGCAAAATAAGCATGTACATGCTTGTAAGTAAGCGACCAGGGGAATGGCGGCTTTAAGTCCTCTCCAAGGGACTTGGTAATGAAGATTAATGCCCTTACTAAATGGCACTAGCGCATCAACTTGGTTTTGAACCCTGGACCTCCCAGTTATGAGACTACTGCTCTACCACTGAGCAAACCAAACACTGTGGCAGCAGCCTAGAGTGACTTTCAATCCATACCGAATAAAAGATAACTTGCAACATTGCAGTTATTCAGAAAAAAAATGTCTTGAGTAAGTTTGGAAAAGGGGGTGGGGGGGGGGGGGGGGGAAGGTAGAGTTATTGTGTGCACCACACCCCTGCCAACGTCAAACCCTAAAGCATAAATACATTTTGATTATCAAAACTCAGGGTCCAGTGAGAGATTGTGTAAATAGGCACAGAATCGAGAAATCAGGAGTTACATTTGGTGGGAAAATATCAATTACTACTACTACTACTACCTCTACTATGATCAGTTCAAGCAAAATATCTTTACACACATCACCAAACAATGATACATCATAAAAGAGTAAGGAATGTAAAATCTTCTCTTCTCGCGTATTTCAAGTTTGTATTATTCGCTTTTTCTTCTCAGAACCGGACTATGATCTGTCTATGTTAAACAATGCATTCTAATTCTCCTCTGTCATCAAAGCTAAATTTATTTCTACCCAAACGATTGCAATTCTTACTGACAAAAAAAAGTAAAAAGAAAAAAAAAGAGGATCTTCACCACGTTTTGCAAACAAGGGTTGTTTGTCAAAAACTTCTCAAATGGTGTGTGATATGGCAAAGCTATTAGCAACATGTTTCTTGAATTTTGCCTAATAAATTAGATCTCAGAGACAAAATTTGATCCAACTTGGTATCCCAAGTTCTAAATTGGTAGAATGAGTGACGTTTATTTGAAACATATTACAAGCTCAGACAGAAATTGAGGTACATGTTCGATGACATGTAGTTTAGACTTTCGTCTGACCCGGGGATGAGACAGAGAATTTCCCAAAAAGGAGAAAGATAAAAGGACACATTTTCCTTACATTTAAATTCTAAATTTGAGAAATATTTGTTACCCCATCTTGCTCAAAGAGACTCTTTAACATTGTTCAGAAGAGAGAAAAATGCTGCTAAGGTAGTGAGGTCAATGCTAGATGTACAATTACTGATAATCTGAAAGTTAAGTCCCCCCCCCCCCCCCTCCCTGCCTCTTGAAATCTCTAAATCGGCGAAAGAATCTCATCCCTGCTGACCATAACCTTTCAATGCATCTGGAGAAAAAGGATCAACCAAGAGTATATATTAACATATATTTTTTGGGAGAAAAAAAGAAAAAAAAAAGAGAAGATTTTCGACCAATCAGGATCCCATACTCACACTCATGTTCAACTAAATGATTTTAGATGCAACTACTCTGTTAAAAACAACTATCCTTCTGGTCTTCTCTCTCTCAAATTTCATTTGTTATCAGGGAATTACTTATCAATTTCGTCGACTAAAACCATTTCCGCCGCTGTATTAAAGCACAATATCATGGATCCAAACCACATCCCGCTGTCAAAGCTTCTCAATCGCATGTTATAGTCATCATGTTCAGTACATGCTATCATTCCAGCACGTAACATCTACCAATCAAACATTAACCAGGGATCAGCAATCTTCCCATGCCTGCCGGCCAGCCGGGCGGGCGATACACAATGTGCCTTGTGTACTCGGGGATCTGGCTAAACAATCCCATCCAGATTTGAGCGTTTTCACACAAATCAAGCAATGGCTGGATGTCGCATGGTAAAACAATCAACGTTAAAAAAAGGGACTTGTTGTGATTCAACAACAATTTCCTGGATTTTCGTGAGGGAAATCACGTCTTCTGGGAGACGGAGAGCCTGGTAGCTAAATTGGTACAGATGGGTGAGAGTTGAGGCTAATTACTGGGAGGTGACCTCTCGTAGACCTTAGGATTTGGATTTGTCTAGCGTGTGCAGCCATCATGGTTAACAACACACTGACAGCTCCTCGTGGGAGATGCACCTCTTGGACAGAAATAGAGTCCAGGGGGGTGTTTCACAAAGATCCTAAGTGAAACTTAACTCTAAGTTGGACTTAATAATTATGGAAAGCCGTTAGTATCTATGAAAATATTTTGTAAAAGTTATTTTAAAAGGCATAAAATGTTGATTTAAATCATTCATATTTTCTATGATCATGAAAGATTTCATGTTCTTGATGTACCTAGATTCAAAATATATGTATCATTCGAAGAAATGATAAGAGTAAGTAAGGGTAACAACACAAAGCAGCCAGAAGTGTGAGCATATCGAGTGGCAGTGGCAGTATTTTTTGTATATGACAAATGGGAGAGTTGTCCGCGACACAATCCAGAAACCATATCACTGATTTGAGATTCGCATAGCTTTAATGATCTCATATATCAAACACTCATGACTTTCTTATCAATGGTCCGATCTATTTCAAACTTGGACCATTCTATTTCTCTTATTTTTCTGCTTTCATACAAAAGAACTTATTACAAGGTTTTGAATGCCCTTTAATTCGGTATAAAATGGCATCCTTTTATGCCCTTCTTGCTTCTCACATCTACAAAAAAATGATTGTTCCTACAGGAACGGCAGAAATCCTCCTATGTCATCTAAATAAATTCCAACTCACCTGGCATTTTTTGAGGCGTCTTTTCTAAGCATTTTCACAGCAACCAGCGTTCGTTCACCCTTGTTTTTATTTTCAAAAGGAAATCCGTTCCTAATGTAATCTTGAATATCCTCAGCCTCGCATAGATGAACCTGCACGGGTGACAGAAGAAGACAATACCTGTAACAATAATGCTAACCGGTCTTGCCTTTAATAAGTACATGCCATGTACATTATCTTCAACTATGTTATTTTCGATAAAGTGGAAACAAATAAAAAATGTGAACTTGAAAACATGCACATCAGAATCATCATATGTAACTTGTATATATTTTTTTCTCAATTGTATACATGGAAGCGAAGACCATTTTTACGTTGAGCTGGTCTATTTGTACAATTGGTTCCCAAAGCCGTAGAAATTCAACCAAAATCTAAGGAAAGAGTAAGCAGCAAACAAGTACAATAAACATCAGGGATATGTTAAAGACGGGACAACAATTTCTTTGCTCTTTTCGGTAAGAAGTGGAAGTGTGACATACCACTGAAAATCAAGCATAAATGCAGTCCCACATTACAATCGCTAGATGAAGGATGGATAAGAGAGGGGAGGAATTGGCTTGGCCTGGGGAGGGGCGCATCCCCTCTGTACCCCCCCCCCCCATCCGATCCTGGATCGTCCCATGACCTCTCATAGAGACTTATTTCTTTCTTCTATACTAAAGATTAATGGCTCTGAGTACAGGGGTGATAGTGAGCACTCAACAAAAAAGAGGATTCGGTGGAAAAAAAGGCATCAAACAACATTCCCCCCTTTTGATTTAGAAAAATTGGGAAATAGTAGGGGAAAAAAAAGGGAGAAAATATGGGAAACATCGGGATAAAATCAAGTAAAAAAAAAAAAAAAAAATCTGGAAGAAAGAAAAAAAATCGGGAAACCGATTTAAATCTGGTTTTTATCAGGCCTGTGAGTAGAACACATGACACCTACCTCGCCAAACATCCCTTCTCCAAGTAACTCCAGAAAGTTGAGCTGCGATCTGGGGTACTCCGGGCAGCATGTCCGACTGTTGTTTAGCTTCTCCATGCACTGCGATGGCACTCCATATATCGTATTTCCTGACACACCCTGTAGTCATTCAAGAAAAAAAAAAATTCTTGGTTCTCTTCATACCACAAGCAAAACAATATAGTATATTCCACATGTAATCAATTGTAATATTTGCCTAAAGTAATGATGAAGTCATAGTTGGACAACATTTATTCATTCTTGCATGCACAAAACCAAGATTATGTACTTGACTTTCCTTGCATATAGTTATACATGTATATATTGCAATGATAGGGTTAAAGCCACACTCTCCTACTGGTAGCTACTTGCTCCCTCTATTAAGAAAACAATGCCTAATCGGTAACCATCGGTCCCCCATGATCCTCTTTTTCTTATGTTAATTGAGAGCTGAGTTGATGAGATAACCACCTGTCCAGTGACCTTGCAGGGCGGTCTAATCCCTCCTATAAACTAGTACAGATAAGCTTTAAAGTCTTATGAGGTTATAAGATAAAGCTTTCACCTTCATTTGATGAATACTGAAACCATGAGAAAATAAATATCAATTCAGAATGTACTACTGACAACTATAATAATCAACCAACTCTAATATCCATCTCTCAATTTCTTTTAGAAACTTTGATTTTGTGCTAAATAGTATGGAATTTTTTTGAATCAATGTTACTGAGCAGTTTTGAAAAAGAAGAAGTATGCAATCAATATTCCTTTTTAGCTGTTGCTGTGTTTCTAGATTATCGTTATGCTTCATTTCATTGCCAATTGCCGGCCTGCAGTAGGTCCCCTGGAGCAACAGAAACTTGTTTCTTGCACATGAAATTTATCAATCATGTCTTGTCGACAACTTTCACCATCGGTCATAAATTCGACCCACCGTGTCAACAAAGAAAACATTGAATTCAACAACAGCTCTTACTTCTACGTACTCTAGTTATTTTCACAGAAAGGGTAAAAAGAAGAAGTGGCACTTCAGTCAGAATTCAAGTAGTTACCTGTATATTGATAAGATCTGTTTCAGCATAATGTTGTAGCATGTTGTGCTTGTCTTTATATGTACAGGTTGGGTTCTCAGGCTCAGCATATATCCTAGATGACTCAGACACTACGGGAGAAAAAAAGGATAACAATTTTTAAAACAAATTGGCACTATGTCTTTCTTCTAAGAAATTGTCTAGGAGTGATTCAGTGATAATTAGAATTTCTCTAAACAAAGACTTGGGTAAAAAAAAAAAAAGGATTTTAGGAAAATAAAATGGCATCTAACAACATTCCCCCCGTTTTGAGTAAAATCCGGATTAAAAAATAAATAAATTGGGAAACCAATTAAAATCGGTTAATTATCAGGCCTGGGAATTTATATAAAAACAGACTACCGACTACAGACTTGGGGTGTAATAGTCCAGTAGACGGTACCATATACCATGTACATGACCTGGAAAAGTTGATAAGTACAAGGTTTTTTTGTTGATTTGTGTTCTAGATGGGTATTGAAGTAAATTCAGCTTGGTTGCCAGCTTGGCAACCTTGAGCAACTTTTTTAATAGCCATATTAGCATAATCATCTAATTAGCATATGTGCAGTATGTAATAATGTTGCTAATCTCAATCCAGGAAGCCTGAAACCATGGATAAGACGACTTTTCAAGGGTTTTCTGTGACAAGGAATTCATTTATGACACCAATTTTTATTTTAAAGTAATACAATTGTCTTAAATAGCATAATTAGCATAAAATGTAGAATATATGGAATTCATTGTCATTGTTTATCTATAAAGCCTAAAAATGGTGCAATGCAACATTGTAAATCACTTTTGAAAGATTTATCATTAATTCATGAGAAGATATTCCATGTATATGTAGTATAATTAGCCTAATTAGCATAATCATCTAATTAGCATATACATGTATGTGCAGTATGTAATAGTGTTGCTAATCTTAATCCAGGAAGGCTGGAAACATGGATAATGTGACTTATCAAGGATTCTCCATGACGAGCAATTCATTTATGACACCAGTATTTATTTTTGAGTAATGCAATTGTCTTAAATAGCATGATGAGCTAATTAGCATATGTTTGATATATGGACTTAATTGTCATTGTTTATCTATGAAGCATAAAAATAGTGCAATGCAACATTGTCAATGACCTTTTGAAAGACTACGCATTAATTCATTAGAAGATATTCCATGTAGATGTCGTATAATTAGCCTAATTAGCATATACACTGTATGTGCATCATTTAATAATGTTGCTAATCTTAATCCAGGAAGATTGAAAACATGGATAATATGACTTTTCCAGAGTTTTCCATTACGAGGGATTCAGTTGTGATACCAGTTTTTATTTTTAAGTAATGCAATTGGCTTAATATGTTATTATTGTACTTATAAACCTAATAAGCATATTATCTAGAATATCAATTATTTGGGACTCTATTTAGCTTCACAAATTGTATGTCCAATGTGGTGGTTATCTTGGTTGCAAGGCAATGTTGTCGAACCTCATGAAATGTCTAAGAAATGACGGGGTCATCATACACATTGAAGGTTGGGCTTCAGTCATTGGATTAATAGAGAGACTGTCGGAAACACACTGAAGATGGTTAAAGCAGATGATAGTGATGGAATTGAATATGTGGTGAGACAGTTACGTACGTAGGCCAGGGATGTTGAATATAACAGTGCGAACTATGATCTGTCTATGTTTACCAAAGCTTGAACCATAGAGAGTACACGCCCGACTTTGCTCAAGATTTGGCAGACTTCTTGGAAAAGTCATATTATCCATGTTTTCAGGCTTCCTGGATTAAGATTAGCAACATTATTACATATTGCACATATATGCTAATTAAGCTAATTATACTACAACTACATGGAATATCTTCACATGAATTAATTATTAGTCTTTCTAAAGTGATTTACAATATTGCATTGCACCATTTTTAGGCTTTATAGATAAACAATGACAATGAAGTCCATATATTGTACGCATGCTTATTAGCCCATTATGCTCATTGTGCTATTTAAGACAATTGCATTACTTGGAATAAAAAACTGGTGTCATAAATGAATTCCTCGTCATAGAAAACCCTTGAAAAGTCATATTATCCATGTTTTCAGGCTTCCTGGATTAAGATTAGCAACATTATTACATATTGCACATATATGCTAATTAGATTATTATGCTAATTAGGCTAATTATACTACATATACATGGAATATCTTCTCATGAATTAATGATTAATCTTTCAAAAGTGATTTACAATGTTGCATTGCACCATTTTTAGGCTTTATAGATACACAATGACAATGAAGTCCATATATTGTACATATTATGCTAATTATGCTATTTAAGACAATTGTATTACTTTAAAATAAAAATTGGTGTCATAAATGAAATCCTTGTCATAGAAAACCCTTGAAAAGTCATATTATCCATGTTTTCAGGCTCCCTGGATTGAGATTAACAACATTATTACATATTGCACATATGCTAATTAGAAGATTATGCTAATATGGCTATTAAAAAAGTTGCTCAAGGTTGCCAAGCCGGCAACCAAGCTGAATTTACTTCAATACCCATCTAGAACACAAATCAACAAAAAAAACTTGTACTTTTCAACTTTTCCAGGTCTGAAAAACTTCTACAGGACTATAATGGGGCTCTAGATAGGGGTAACACCTTTGATGTCTGGCTGCTGCACTCTACCTAATAGGGTGGACAGGTATCACTGGTCCTCATCCATCTCCTAAATCTCTCACGTGCTGGCTCCAAGCGCCACACCCCGGGACCTCGCCTTAGCAGGCGTGCTAAACCATGTGAGGGGGTGATGTTAACACGGCATCACTGGGCGAATGACCTTCACGAAACAGGTTACCGGCCAAGGCGGATGAAGTTCCCTCGTGAACTCAACGGCTACGTGTTCAAGATCAAGGCGAACCACCAAAATGGAGGACATCGGCTGTGGTCTGGCATGGAGAGGGATGGGCTCCGCCATGCGACACTGCCCAAGACACACTACATGAAGATGACAACCACATTTCAATCTATACCGGCTCGGTCGTCGCCCGGAACAAGGACCGCACCTTCCGTTGCTGGCCATCAGGACGGAGGCGAAAAGTATGTTACTGATGGACCAAAATCATTACGTGCCAGAAACAATATCACCATTGGCACCTGGAATGTGAGGTCACTGAGAGCAGCAGGAAAAGTTGAAGAGATACCGATGGAATATCCTTGGACTATGTGAAGTACGTTGGAAAAACTTCGGAGAAACGTCTACTCCAGAAGGCCACAAACTCTACTTCAGTGGCAGTGAAGTCAGACATGAGCATGGAGTTGGATTCCTCATTCACAAAGACACTGTGAATGCCATCATGGGATGCCGACCAATCTCTAGCCGACTCATTACCATTCGTCTGAAGGCATCACCTTTTAACATCACCATCATCCAAGCATATGCCCCGACCACTGACTATGATGACGATGTCATTGAAGACTTCTATGATCAAGTGCAAAAAGTCATAGACCAGACGCCAAAGAAAGACATCATTGTAGTGCAGGGCGACTGGAATGCAAAGATAGGAGAGGACGCAAGCAAGAACTGGAAGGGGACATGTGGCCAATATTGCAACCATGAGACCAACGAAAGAGGCTTGAGGCTCTTAGAATTCGCCAAATACAATTTCCTGAAGGTGGTGAACACATTTGGCCCACACAAACCATCTAGACGCTGGACATGGCACAGCCCAGGAGGACAATACCACAATCAGATCGACTACATCATGGTCAAAGGACGCTTCCAGTCAAGTGCGAACATCGCAAAGACCAGGAGCTTTCCAGGAGCCGACGTCGGAAGTGATCATGAGCTTGTGATGATGACCTTCAAACTACGCCTCCAAAGGATGAAAAGCCAGGGCAACAAAAGAATCAGGTTTAGTCTTGAAAAACTCAAGGACCCCAACATCGCAGAAATTTTTCAAGCAACGATAGGAGGAAAGTTTGCCCCACTCCTCGTCCTTGGTAATCAGGACACCGAAATAGACACTCTGATCAACAAATTTAACACTGCCGTGACAGAAACAGCTAACGACATCCTTGGGAAACACCGACCAACAAAGAAGCCCTGGGTCACAGATGACATACTAAAGCTATGCGACAAACGCAGAGAACTGAAGCAAAAGAAGAATACGGCTGAAGGTGTAAAATTATACAGAGAAGTTAACCAGCAAGTTAAAAAAGGCATGAAAAAAGCGAAGGAGACATGGATTGGAGAGCAATGCCAAGATATCGAAGAAAACCTGCGGAAAAATAACAGCAAGAAAGCCTACCAACTTGTGAAAGAACTGACATGCTCGAAAAAAGGGAGAACTACCATCATCCAAGACAAAGCAGGGAAATGTCTCACAGAAGAACAAGATATTCGAAAGAGGTGGACAGAGTACTGTTCCGAATTATATACACACACAATAATAGGAGATCCCAATGTGCTAGATGTCCCTCCACCAACCAACAATGACAGCTACTCTATCTTGCGGGAAGAAGTTGAAGCCGCAGTAAAATCTCTGAAGAAAGGCAAGTCGGCAGGAGTGGACAACATTTCATCGGAGCTGGTCCAGGCAGGAGGAGAGTCCATGATAGATATGTTACTCATCATCTGCAACAAGATCTGGCAGACAGGAGAGTGGCCATCACCTTGGACTCAGTCCCTGATCATCACTCTCCCGAAGAAGGGCAACCTACAACTATGCCAAAATTACCGTACCATCAGCCTGATCAGTCATCCAAGTAAGGTCATGCTAAGAATCCTCCTGAATAGACTGAAGCCACAAGCTGAGGAGATCATCAAAGAAGAACAGGCAGGTTTCAGAGCAGGAAGGAGCACAACTGAGCAAATTCTAAATCTTAGAATACTCTGTGAGAAGTACCTGCAACACCAGCAAAACCTCTACCACGTCTTTGTGGACTTTAAGAAGGCGTTCGACAGAGTTTGGCATGCAGCTTTATGGGCAACCATGAGGCTGTATAACATCAACGCCAACCTGATCAGAACCATAGAATGCCTATACGACAAGGCGACCAGCGCAGTCCTGCTTGATAACAACATAGGAGAATGGTTCCGAACCACAATCGGAGTACGTCAAGGATGTCTACTCTCCCCCACTCTCGTCAACATCTTTTTAGAGAGAATAATAGATGATGCACTTAAAGACCATGAAGGAACAGTCAGCATCGGAGGCAGGACAATTACAAACTTGCGTTTTGCTGACGACATTGACGGCCTAGCTGGACAAGAGCAAGAGCTAGTCAACCTTGTAAATCACCTTGAAAAGACCTCCACATCATATGGCATGCAGATCAGCGCAGAAAAGACCCGGTTGATGACGAATAACTCCAATGGCATCAACACCGACATTACTGTAAATGGCAAGAAACTGGAGACAGTCCGTAGCTTTAAATATCTGGGAGCTATAGTATCGGATGAGGGATCCAAGCTTGAAGTACTCTCCAGGATAGCCCAGACCACAGCTGCAGTGACCAAACTAAAAATCATCTGGACAGACAAAAACATTGCCATCAGCTCCAAGATCAGACTGATGCGCTCACTGGTCATGTCCATATTTTTGTATGCATGTGAAACATGGACCATAACAGCAGACATTGGAAGAAGGATACAGGCAATGGAGATGAGATGTTTCCGCAAACTCCTCGGTATCTCGTATAGAGATCATATAACCAATGAGGTAGTGAAAAACAGAATTGAAAACGCCATCGGGCCGTATGAAGACCTCCTGATTTTAGTAAAAAGACGCAAACTGAAGTGGTACGGGCATGTCACACGATCATCTGGACTGGCCAAGACTATCCTACAGGGAACAGTACAGGGAGGAAGACGAAGAGGCAGACAGAAGAAACGATGGGAAGACAACATCAAAGAATGGACTGGCCTTGATTGGAATATCATACGGCGGAAAGCTGAGAACCGCGAGGAATGGAGGAAGCTGGTTGTAAAATCTACAGTGGTGCCCCAACGGTCAGCCAGACTACGGGACAGATGAGAGACTACCGGTACTAAGGGAATGAATCTTCCAGCAATTTAAGGATCATAAATTCATGAAAAGATTGCTATAATAATAATAATAATGAAGAAAAACAAGTTAGTTTTACCCTATTAGGCTCAAGAGACCTAGAGATACTTAAGCCCAATATATAGCATGATGACTAAAAAATCCTGAAAAAAGGAGAGGTCAAACCTGAAATCTGTTCAGTGGTCCCCTTAACCAAAGGGAAGATAAACAGACCTCTCTTACAAATATATGAGAGACTGAGAAATTCTACATTATGCTAAGAATATCTTGCTTTTATACTTCTCTCACACACTTTGGTGGGAAATCTTGTAGATTAATGGGCAAGAATACAAAAAAACCTCTCAGAATGAATAACAGAAGTTTGGGGTGAGATTTCCTTTCAAATGTACTGCCTATTGTTAGAAAGAACAATTATTGGGAAATCGACATAAAAGAATGGGTCGACACTTTAATATTTCTACATAAAACCAGCATTCACGTCTAAAAATTGCATTCAAAGGGGCTCATCAGGTGTCCGCTGGTGGAATTTTCACTGTCTTGTAACTCCTTCATGTTATATGCTCTGTGTTGTCATTTCTATTTTGTTTATACCTGGAAATCAAATAAATAATAAGAAAAATAAGAAAACAATCTCACCATTATCCAATTCGTCTTCACTTTCCACCATCATGTTATCAATCACATGGTACTGCGGCTCATCATCGGGATGCGTGATCTGGTACGTTGGATTGGACCGCCGACTCGGTACCGTCGTCATGGTCGCGATTGTGGGGCAGTTGTTGATAGTGGCCCCGCCCCCGTTGCAGTTGGCCTCGAAGGCAAGGGTCGGGAGGCGGTGCTTGAGCTTGATGTACTTGCGTCGGTAGAGGAAGAGGAGGAGAGCGAAGAGGAGGACGAGGAGAAGAAGGACGGTCACGACGACGCTGATGACGGTACCGATCGGTGATCTCTGGGCCGGGGTGTTGGATATTCCTCCTGTAGTTCAAAGAAGAAGAGCAATTACGATGTAAATATAGTCAAACTTGCTTTAGTGACCACCTGTCTACAAAGACCACCTGTCTACAAGGATCACATTTTAAGTTTCCCTTGAAAATAGTTTCTCATTGAAACATGTACTAAATAAACCTGTCTACAAAGACCACTTTTTGTGTTTCCCTTAGGCGGTCGCTGTAGACAGGTTTGTCGGTATCACCAATAAACAGAAAGTTACGTGGCATTGGTCTGGGCCTTACTTATCTTTCCCAGCAATACATGATACATTTTGTTTCTAAATTGAAAATAATAATTGTAAACAAATGAAGAAATATGAAGGTCACAAAGAAGATGCCCAGGTCTTGACTTATTCTTAACAATGCAGGGCTTTGATAATCAATAAATTTCTTCAAACTACTGATGTTATCAAACAGAGACCCACAGACCCAGGTGACCCTCTTGCTAAAGCAAAACAACCATAGCATGACCTATCCAATTTCAGAAGTACTGGGAAATGTTACACTCCAATTTGAAATCGATCTTCTGTTTCCTTTCATAACATACAGTGTACACATCATCAAAAGAATAAATTGGATACACTGAATGTAAATGTGACTGGACAGAAGTATTACCTAATTATCAACTTAATCTCTACTAAAATATGAAATCATATTCTGGGATAAAATTTATTTCTTGCTTCAGACATAACAGGACTTATGTTGGAATTGAAGAATGACCAAAGAATACCATAATATTAATAATATTATAATAATACAGCATTTATCATGCGCAATCGATCTAGTAAACTATTCTGAGGCGCAGAGGGATAGAATTAGAATAAGATACATAGAGAAATGAGAAAGAAAAGGAAAAAAAGAAAAGAAAAGAGGATCTTACCACCGGCTTTCTTTGTTGAGCTGATCAGATTGGGTTTCTGGGTTCCATTACCCGTCTGTGGAATAACATGGTCAGCGTCTGTAGTGGACACTGTCGTGTGGTCAACGGGACCTGATCAATACAAAGTGGACAAACTCTAATTGGATTTCATATCAAGATCGAAGTAAACATCACATATTTCAAGTATTTACAGGTACTATTTATCTCTATTTCCTGCTGTAAACTGTAATCTCCATCTTACAATAGATCGGTTTATCAAAAAATTTAATGTTATGCATACTGTTTAAACAAAGGTTGTTCTTGACAACCTGAACGCTTGCCCAACATAGCAACAAGGAACGTTTGCAGACTGGATTCCAAGTATCGTAGTTCATTCATTATTAACAGGTTAATGGATAACTTGTCACTAGTTCCACAGGAAAGATACATCCATAAATTTGAATATATGTTAGTAAACCGGTCTATCGAAAGCTACTTCATCTTTCAGGTCCTAATATATAGGTTGAACATTTTATATCACAACAATTGACAACACCCCCCCCCCCTCTCCTCTATCTAGCAATGTTCATCCCTCATATGTCTGCACTGCATCTCCTAATTATCAGATTTCTCAACCAATGCATGGTTATTTAATAATATGATACATAAGTTTTGGACTTTCCGTTTATTAACAATTTTTTAAAGATGAAATATGATACTGTTTTCATAATTTGTATATCACTTTAAGTGATAATAATAAATGAACCTTAGCATGACTTAACTGCCTTAGAGAATACAAGAGAGAAAGAGACATAACTGTGAAAACCATAGAAAGCCTACACCTATCTGAAACCGATTGTTTTAAATGGACATTGAGATTCTGTCCAATGAAATTAATGATGCATGTTTTTCCTACTGTAATAACTTGTGGTCTCTAACAACATCCAACTCTGATTAAACACACTATGTCCATTCTATACACTGCTGCACTCAATAGAAGTAATAACATCAAGAAAAAAGAAAGCAGAAGTATGAAACAACAAATAAAACATGACGAAAAAAAAATTAACATGGAAATAAATAGACAATACATCATGTTGTGAAATCTTTGTTAGTTTGAAAGAGAAGATTTTTTTTTAAATAAATGAAATGGTTAGCACAATAACTGAGTGAAAAGAACAGGGAGATACATGTAGTGAGCACCCTTTCACCAAGAACTGAAATAAAAGAATGCAATTAAATCAAAGCGCCATTTGCAGAATAAATTGGTGGAAAGTTGATCATTTCAACAACTTGTTCTTAGCTGCATTGGAAATAATTTGTGAATTTTGTGTTAACTATTTGTTATGATTACAGGCGATATGAAAATTGCAAAAAACATGGTTGGCTTTCTTTAACAGAGTTTAGTTTTTATTAAAGGGAAAGACCAGTTTTGGAAACGCCTCCATTTCAAAATACGAAATGGATGTTCTTATTAATACCAATCATGTGAAAGAATATGTTTTGACTAATACGTCATTATACAAATTTTGCCGGGAAACTAGTTGATATATTTGGTAAATTATAATATCCATCTGGAGTGGATAGATATAGGGTAGTCCCATAAGCATCTTTCTGTGTACAGTGCTTCTAACTTTACCAAGACTGGGCCAAATTTCTTATCATTTTGATGATTACAGAACCTTGCAGTAGACAACAATACTTATATGCTAGATGATCATTTTTTCTGATCGGTTCCACAACGTTTCTTTCACAATGCAATCGCATGACCAGAACTGGTTTATACCTTTAAGTTGTTTCAGATATCTGTAAAAGTGCAATATATGTCAGAGATCTGACAGGAACTATGTCATGAACTTGGCAAGCTATTCCCAAGGTCACATGACCAACATGAATCTTGGCAGCAGGAATCCCTAATGAAAGATGTCCATACTAAAAGGGAAACATCACCCCGGTGGGAAGTTTCTTTTCCAGTAAAAGTAGAATTGTGGGTGAAATGGGTTTGTGAAGTCTGAGGAAAATCTGTTTACCAGATGTTTTGTAGTTTAACGTTAATAATCATCAAATATCTCAAGGATGTTATTTGTTATTTCTTTGAGAATCAGTTTTTCCTTAACCCCGCCTCCCATTTTTTTCTGGGGGGGGGGGGGGGGGGGGGGGAGGTAATATTATATCTAGACTAAAATGTAAATTACAGAGGGAGAGAAAGAAAGAGAAGAGGGAAAGAGAGAGAGAGAGAGAGAGAGGAGGTGGAAGAGAGAGAGGAGGTGGAAGAGAGAGAGAGAGAGGAGGTGGAAGAGAGAGAGGGAGGAGGTGGAAGAGAGAGAGAGAGAGAGAGATAGAGAGAGGAGGTGGAAGAGAGAGAGAGAGAGAGAGAGGAGGTGTAAGAGAGAGAAAGAGAGAGGGAGAGGAGGTGGAAGTGTGAGAGAGAGAGAGAGAGAGGGGGGGGGGGATGTTGATGTGAGTAAAAATATAATATATAATACTAATTGCTTCTTTTAATATCATTAGTCTATTGCTTCAACCAATGTCTTCAATGTAATTCAAAAAGTCAATTTATTTCAATGATAAACAATTATTTAAAGCATGCAGTAATATAGGAAGATGGCAAGGGAAAAAAAGAGAAAGTAAGAAAGAGAATGGGAGAGGAGGAGGAGGAGGAGGAGGAGGAGGAGGAGGAGGAGGAGGAGGAGGAGGAGAAAAGAAAGATACAACAAAGGCACTCCGAAAGAGAGGCAGTGTGACAGAGAGACATCGGAAAAGCCAGAGACCGAGACAAAGAGAAAGAGAAAAGAGACTACTCGGGGCATGTAGAGCAATCCAAACAAAACGTAACATAAATTGTGAAAATGCAGGAAGGAGCAAACAGTTACACATACAGTACTAACAAGCTACTGAAGCTATAAACGCAAGTCAGTTAAGTACACATCACCATGATTACACTACCTTTAAAATGTAATTAACAATACTCATTAATAGTGATACATGTACGTACGTCCACCGCACGTAATCAAGAGAAACTCATTACAGACTACAGACTAGAAAGCAATTAGCAAATGCACAAACCTGCAGAGGGCGGACCAACTACGGGAGTGTCATAGGTGGCCGTGCTAGTGTCAAAGTTGTCTGGGATATCCTCTGTGTGAGTGAGTTAAGGGTAAGTGGTCATAGCAAAACAGAAACAGGACACGGAATATAGTAGGTGGTATCCACGGGTGAAATGCACATTTTGGAGATGGATGCGATTGGGACTTTGAGGTCGCGGATCAGGTCATCCCTGAATTTGGTCTGTAAGGCTTTGAGAATAGGCAAGTTTAATTGATGACAATGATCAAATTTGGGCAAAAGGGTAATCCCAGTACTGAAAGGAATTTCAAAATATGGGGAAAGACCATTGAAATATAAATAGACTTTTGGTTTGTACAGGTAGAAGAAATGCAGGATTGACTGCTGAAGAATTGAGACAAACTATGCACATCAAATGCTGTTAAATTTTGGGCAAAAGATGCCAACAGGATAAAATAATTGTCAATTTTCTTCATTGTCTCAGTTGTAAGTTTCCCCTGCTGACACTGACAGTCACTTTTCTGCATTATGATCATTTTTAAAAACTTCCACAATGAATTTGATTCATGACTTTATTGACAATGTGCTAATTATAGCAACTTTACATAAATTTTAAGACAATAACAGCTGACAGCATTCAATCCATTTCATTACATTTTGTGTGCTGCGCAATGTGCATTTCACCATTTCTACATGAACGAGGCAATATATAATCATATTAACAATCACAAAATGCATAATAAAGCAATACAACATCTTATATATATATATAAAATAGGAGGATAAGATATTACAAGAAAAATAGCAGTTTAACATGCATACATAATTTAACAAGCAGTCATCTAATAGTCGATCATAGATATTTGTCAGATTCAAATGCAATTCAATATCAATATATGGCAAATATCAATTTCTCATGTTTATTTTTTTCCTACTCATATGATGCAATCTATACATAATCATGCCCAAGATCATGAATATAACTAGAAGAAATGATAGCTGATGAATTCAAAATATTCAGTCTCATCAATTGAATTCTATACTGTGTTGATTTAATTCTATACTGTTAAACGTTAGGATTTTAGTTTGAATACTGTGGTGCAAGTACAAATCCTAAACACAATTATATAAAAATATCTAATTAATGCCACAAATAAAGCAACTATATTAAGTTATATAAAAAACGATGCTGTTATACACTGTAACTTATTGAAATACATATACCTAGGATTATCTCGAACATGCTATATTTATTGCCAACTCCAGTATATGTATTATGATCAGTAGAAATTTGATGGGTTGAAGTGGAAAGTTCAAACATTCCATGGTATATGTTTTTGTTTTTTGGAAACATTTTCTCTTTCATTTGAAACTTTGTAGTTCATCTATCCTCTTTATTCTTATTTTGTTTAAGTTGACTGAATTTTTTTATTCTTGTGAGCAGAGAGCAATAAAATTATTGGATGAATGTCTCAAACAGATAAAATAAAATTAGGTCATAATTTTATGGCCATGTCGTGTAAGTACTGTGTATGCTTCTGAAAAGAAAGGTATTATCTCCATTCGTACTGCCAAAAACAGGTGTTCACGAAGCAATCGTTGAGTCACAATATTAATGCAGACTGCATGTAAATCTAGCAGATTCCCCTCTAGGGAGAGTGTTGTTGTACTATTTTGAAGAAGTAAAAAAAAAATACAGGGGGTGTTTCACAGAGAGTCTAAGTTGAACTTATATCTAAGTTGGACTTAACAATTACGGAAAGCCGTTAGCATCTTTGAAAATATTTCGAAAAGTTATTTTAAAAGGCATAAAATGTTGAAACAAATCTTTCATATTTTCTATTATCAAGGAGATTTCACGTTCTTGATATGGAATTTATAAAAAAGTCTAAAATACTTGAATTTCTGCTTTTGAATATATTTCATTTTAAGGTAACACATGACTCTCCATAATTTTGAAGTCCAACTTAGAGTTAAGTTCTACTTAGGATCTTTGTGAAACAACCCCCCCTAGTCTACACGTTTCACTGCATTTGTTACCTGTGTGCTTATTATCATCACTTCATAAACGTACCTGATTCGAACGACACTTCGCTGACCAGCACCCACTTTCCTCGGTGGATCAGCCCGACCTTGAGCCACTGCGCCACGCGGTTACCCAGGTTGACAGTTATCCATCGGGCGTCCTGATGGTCACTATCGGGCCGGATGGTGGTGTAGATGGACCGAGGCGAGAAGTGACCCTTGCGGATGCTGAACTGGACCTCGATGGCGTCGAAGATCTCCACGTTGTTGGTGAAGTAGTTGTTGACGTGGAAACCGAGGCTGGTGAAGTTGCGCAGCGAGTCGAACTCAAAGGTGATCTCAGGGTTGGGGTGACTGGTGTTCCGCCATCCAACCCACTCGTAACTGAAGGAATAGGAATCAAAGGATCACAAATATAAAGTCGATCAGGGCCCCGTCTTACAAAGAGTTACCATTGATCCTAATTGATCGTTAGTCCTCCAATCAATCGCAAGTTTGCAGTCTCCTACCTCTTATGTACATAGTTGCGATCGATATCAACTCTATGCTTTCCAGTAGGTTCCTGTTTCATTTCATAATTTTGAACTTACTTTGTCAACTATGTTCTTTATTGTGCAAACAATTGATATATGAAATGAAATAAATTCGAATCAATCAACAACAAAACAAAAAGCAAGCTTACCCTTGTGGTACGTTATATGGGCTGAGCCGATAGTTACTATGTCCAAGCATTCCATCGGTCAGCTGACCGAGTCCGTTCATCCTCTGACCCTCAAACGTGTAGCCGTCATATGTGTCGTCCTCAAAGACGTATTCTCCACGAGTATCGCCGCTTGGCATTGAGTACGACTTCAAATGGTCTGCAATTACAAGAGCAAATAATTATAAAAAATTGGACAATCACTGTAAAACCAACAAAATTGTAACATGAAACTTTTGCAAATAGGTAATTAATAATAATAATAATAAAAACCCATAAGATTTATAAGGCGCCAAATCCACTCGACAATCAAATGCTCAAGGCGCAGCTTGTGCGTAAGATGAAATACATGATAAATATATATTTATACAAAAGTGCAATAGGACAGGTACGGACATGAAAGGTAATGGTAATCAATTATAGGCTAAATTAAACAGATATTTCTTAAGATAATTTTTTTCGTGGCACAAAATGTGTACAATACTATTTAATCGCTTTAGACCTTGTAGAAAAAGAACTTTTTGTTTCCCTTTGACAGAAATTTCCATTGTAATGTTCAAGGAACCTTTACATAAAGACCATCTACTGGTACCTATAAACATGCCTCCCTTGAGTGGGCTTTATATACTGTTCAGGTTTCAATATTTTAGGTATACTCTTATGCAGTGATTCTTCTGTCTTTCACTTACTCTTCCCTTCTATATCAAACCAATCCACTTCACACAGCGTCTGTTGAGAGCCAGAAGGGCATTACCTCTGCATCAAATAATATGAGCTAATGCCTTTCTGGCTCCAAACAGACGACATTTTGTTTAATCCTGTTACGCATTAGTCACTATAAAACATTTTCAGTGATATTTCCCATGTCCTTGTGAGGTGCAATCGCACTATTAGATTACAGTAATGTTGTAAAGACCTTCTAAAGTAATCTCCCAGTGTCACATACAACCTTGTGCCTCTCCAGTAGGCTCTAACAGGTTCCTCTAGCTCTAGTCTTGAGGTACAGACTCTAATGTGATACATCTTGCTATAATGGCCTTCTGAAGTAATCACCCAGAGTCACATACAACCTTGTGCCTCTCCAGTAGGCTCTAACAGGTTCCTCTAGCTCTAGTCTTGAGGTACAGACTCTAATGTGATACATCTTGCTATAATGGCCTTCTGAAGTAATCACCCAGTGTCACATACAACCTTGTGCCTCTCCAGTAGGCTCTAACAGGTTCCTCTAGCTCTAGTCTTGAGGTACAGACTCTAATTTGATACATCTTGCTATAATGGCCTTCTGAAGTAATCACCCCAGAGTCACATACAACCTTGTGCCTCTCCTATAGACTCTAACAGGTTCCTCTAGCTCTAGTCTGCAGGTACAGACTCTAATGTGATACATCTTGTTGTAACGGCCTTCTGAAGTAATCACCCCAGAGTCACATACAACCTTGTGCCTCTCATATAGGCTCTAACAGGTTCCTCTAGCTCTAGTCTCGAAGTACAGACTCTAATGTGATACATCTTGCTGTAACGGTCTTCTGAAGTAATCACACCAGAGTCACATACAACCTTGTGCCTCTCCTCCTATAGGCTCTAACAGGTTCCTCTAGCTCTAGTCTAGAAATACAGAATCTAATGCGATACTTAACCACAATATTAACAGCCTCGAGACAAGCCTAGCTCTCCCAGTTTCTGGTTGCGTCTTGAATAGCTTAAGCACAGAGCCTACGGTGTGCGGTAGACCGTGCAATCTGCATAGTCTCAGAGTGCAGACACTCTGTTACACACAACTGACTGATAAGGGTCTGCGTTTGCAGACTACCTTAGCTCATTGTCCTGTGGAAGGCCATAAATAATGCACTATGGGAACCAACGTATCCTCCAAGCCACATATATTTGACTTGGATCAAATATTACATATTTCAATGTGATTTAGAGCTCTGTTACAGAGTCACCCATGAGAGTATTTAACAAGCTTAGTCTACAGTCCAGACACAAGTTACAGTGAAGCACGCAGGAAAAAAAAAGATGCATGTCGGACCTGTAAAGTGTGCAGTTTCTACAAAAGTGTGCACAGTTTCTACAAAAGTGTGCAGTTTCTACAAAAATGTTGTTTTAAAAAGTTTATATCACAAGTCGAATAAAATCTAATCCCGTTTTCATCCTAGAAATTAATATTGGGGATAGATCTAGGTCTATGAGAAAAGGTTTGTTTTGTCCCTCTACACTCTGTACTGGTTCTATAAAAATAGTTCAGTAATACAAATCATGAAGTGCATCACTTTCATGTCTTTATAAACAGTAAAAGTCATTTTTTTATAGCGCTTAATGCTATGTTACTATAAAAGCGCCTTACATTGAAATGATACACAGTCTAGTAACACATCCACTAGGCCTCGATATCTATAGGTATGACTTAACAGAAATCAAATGACAAATCAAGTGCAAATGAAAAGTATTGTAGATCTTTCAAATTGCCAGTTAATACAATTCATGAAAGTTTCATGCCAGAAATCAAATGACAAATCAAATGCTGTTCATAACAAAAATGCGAAGTATTATAGATCTTTCAAATTGCCAGTTAATTCAATTTATGAAACTTTACATGCCACAAATTATTCAAATCCCAACTGACAGAGCTCTGAATTTTTTCAATTTACAAAAGTTTCTTCCCAGCAGAAATGGTGGTGCTGTGCAATTCACAAGAGTTTTGAAAGTTCCTGATTTTACAGCGTGAAATGTGGTTTGAAAATGTCATCTCGTCACACATTGCCGGACGAGACTAGCTCCGTAATACATCATCCAATATCACAAAGGCCATGGGTCCTTTTAATATAGAATGCACTTTCACAAGAATGTAAAAATATCATGTTCCTAACAAAATAATTCAATTCGTTTGCAGTTCAAGGCAAAATTGGGAGGAGAGGGGGTGGGGGGGGGGGGGGGGGGGATTGGTGGAATAAGCTAAAAGATAATGACTTTGAACTAGTTCAGAGTATATTTCACTGCTTTGTTGTTCACGAAAAGAATTGTAGTATGACCTAATGGAAAGGAAATGATATACCCTGTAATAACATTTCTTGTGACTTATATTGATAATATCTTTAAATACTTTCTTTTTACAAGTAATGTAGATGTAAGAGCAGAAGGATAAAAAAAAAGTAGAAAAGTCAAAATATAAAAAAATATTTGAAACTGAGCTAAAGAGAGAGATTTGAAAAAAAAAGGTCATAGACTAAATTATGAAAATGAAGGGGAAAAAAACTTTTAAAAATGAACAGAATTATGAGACAACTTGAAAACAGAGGTCATAAAATTCAGGGAAAGTTGCCTGAGCCCTAACCCCTGGAGGTCAAGAGGTCGGATAAGGTCAGCTTCATTTCATTTTCCTTGGAGATGAAATATCATCTCCTTTATCATCCCCAGACATAACAACCAAAATTCTTTTCTTTTTCTCTCCCCATATTTGGGT
Source organism: Strongylocentrotus droebachiensis (assembly GCA_035222895.1). NCBI lineage: Eukaryota > Metazoa > Echinodermata > Echinoidea > Camarodonta > Strongylocentrotidae > Strongylocentrotus > Strongylocentrotus droebachiensis. The sequence goes on along the minus strand of JAVYIG010010862.1, from coordinate 17,312 downwards.
AGGAACGAGAAAACAAGCTGTACAAACTTGACAAGTGCAGCGGTGGCGGGGCAGCGGTAATATTTTTGGTGATATTTTTGTAGAGTGCTACAGGAGAGTAAATTCCAATCTCTAGTTGGTCCGTGTCAACTAACAAGAGAATTAGGAAGGAGAATGTAGGGTTCTTTGACATGAGGGGGGGGGGGGGGGGGGGGGGGGTCTTGTGTTTCCTATTTCAGAGGGTGTTATTTGTAGCGTTTTATTTTACTTTTTTGTGTCCAATTTCATGGGCATTGTCCCTTTTAGACGTGATTCTGTTTATTCTGTCTCACCTCTGCCTTTATTCATCTTTTCTTTGTCAGCTTCTCTCATCCCGATCACTCATTCCCCTTCTCCCTTTGCCTCTTTTTGTCTCTGTCTCTGTCTCTGTCTCTCTCTCTCTCTCTTTCCGTCCAATTCCATTCTCTCATTTCTGCACCATTTCTTCCCTACCCTTAAAACAACCCTTCAAACATTTCATAAAATGAATAACTTCCTTATTTCCTGACACTTGATCTCAAAATCTCATCATCTCCTAGTCTCTCCTACTAACCATCCTCTCCCCTATTTCCTCTCTTCATACCTTCCCTCCATCTTCTTTCTCTCCATCCTCTCGCTCACTCTCTCTTATCCAATCTTCAACCGTGTTCACAAAGCTAACTCATATTTACCAACTCTCACCAGAGCTCTCTGTTCTCTCCCACTTTAATACAATCCTCTCCCTTCTCCCCCCCCCCCTCTCTCTCTCTCTCCATCCTCTCTCTCTGCTCACTCTCTCTCATCCAATCTTCTACCATGTTGACAGAGCCAACTCATATTTACCGACACTCAACATGCACACATTTCCACCAGAGCTTTCCTCCCTCTTCTATTATTCCATCCTCTCCCCAATTTCCTCTCTTCATACCTTCCCTCCATCTTCTTTCTCTCAATACTCTCGCTCACTCTCTCTTATCCAATCTTCAACCGTGTTCACAAATCTAACTATATTTACCAACTCTCACCAGAGCTCTCTGCTCTCTCCCACTTACAATCCTCTCCCCAATTTCCTCTCTTCATACCTTCTCTTCATCTCCCCTCTCTTCTCTCATCATCTCCCCTCTCTCTCTCTCTCTCTCTCTCTCTCTCTCTCTCTCTCTCTCTCTCTCTCTCTCTCGCTCACTCTCTCATCCAATCTTCTATCGTGTTGACAAATCTAACTCTTATTTACCATCATTCACTCACTTTCACCAGAGCTCTCTCCCACTTACAATCCTCTCCCCAATTTCCTCTCTTCATACCTTCCCTTCATCTTCTCTCCCTCCCTCTCTATCCTCTCTCTCTCATCCAATCTTCTACTATGTTGACAAAGCCAACTCGTATTTACCGACACTCGACATGCACACATCTCCACCAGATCTCTAGCTCCTCTCATTTCCCCCGAGATCGAGAGACTCCATGTCCAAGGCAGATGAACCCAGGAAAATACTGCGGCTCACTCGAGTCTCTCCGCTTCATTGCTTGCGCAAATGACAGACTATATTTTTAGAAGCAATCGCATGCATCATCTCATTTCTGCATCTTTAAAGTAGTTTTATTGATTTGTGAGGATGCATCACATGTCCATGTTAAATATTTCAATGTTTTTGAACAGCACATATTTTCGATGTGCAGTGTTATATTGCAAAGTATTTCCCCCAAATAATAATTTTGTTTACAAAATGAACATAATTATTCCTTTCATATCAGGATAGCTTTTTTAATAGAGTCATTGAGATAGCTTTATCAGTTGATGTATCTAATAAGAATTTGAAGAAATCAATGAAATATAAAAAAATGTACATGGTCATTTCCTGTAGGATAAGAAATAAAGTTCTTCATGAACTCAGAAATACTAAAAATTCCATCACATATATCAAAAATTCTCTACTAAGACTTCTACTTGTTGTTCTTGTAAAGAATCTTTTTCACAAAGTAACATTTACAATATAACTTTTATTAAGTCTTCCACTTTTTATTTATTTTAACAGAAGGAATAAGACTTCTTTCTTTAACCCCCCCCCCCCCCCTCCATGTAATCTTTAATAAGTCTGTTAAAACGTTTCATCCACTGCTTCGACTATCCCTTCAGACATGAAAATTTGAAGGAGAAGAAAAAACCCTCTCTTGCCCTAGCAGACAGAGCTACATATAATGACTTGAACTTGTCAGTCAACCGAAACTACATCACAGGTGGGGCTAATAGTCTGGGTTGCTAGGCAACGCAGACAGGTGAAGTAGGTCAGTCAATCACCTCTGTGTCAAGATGCCAACATTTCATTTTTTCTTTTCTTTTCTCCCCTAGTCATAAAAAAAGGGTGGTGTTGAATGTGATGTGTAAGCACAAAATGGGAGGGAAAATCTGTTCAGCAATTGCTACATGTACTTGTATTTGTAAAAATGTCCTTTTATGTTAACTGCAGAATACCAGTTAGCTGAAAACTACCGGTATATACTGAAAGACTAGAAACTTTAACGAATTGTAAAGGGTAGTCATTTTTTGAGGCAAGAAACTTTTGTGAATTGCAAAACAAATTGTGTTGCGTCAGCTGTGATTCATTTAATTTGTGGCATGAAACATTCAGGTGAAACATCAAAACCTCTTGTGAGATTTGCAAACATTTCATGAGTCCCAGATTTTCAGATTTACAGTTCATGTATTTATAATCACAAAAATGTCCTTTCATTTTAACTGTAGAGTAATAGTATGTCCAAAAACAATACAGGCCTGTCATACCCAATTCTGAGGGGCATATTCAATTTCTTAGCCACAGTTGCCAATAGTAACGTGTGAAAGCTTCAAATCAAGAATTGTTTTGTTTTACAGTATACTAATTACCTGTAAGATACAAGCAAAATGTAACCAATTGAAATTATCCATAGATACAATATATTTTGATTTGTCATGGCCTAAATGGGATACTCATTTTTGCATTATCTAGCTCAGGACTAGGGACCATCAAAGTGTCTTGGACTTACCCAGCCATTTAGATCCTTATACAGACCAGTGCTTCGACCTTGACTACATCATGATCTACCCACATGCCTGTACACTACATTGAATGTGATACAGTCAAACCTGCCTTAGTGACCACCTGTCTACAAAGACCACTGTTTGTGTTTCCCTTGGGCAGTCGCTATAGACAGGTTTGACTGGACTAGGGACCATCAAATGGTCTTGGACTTACCCAGCCATTTGCATCCGTAGAGTTCTATCCTCATGCAGACTGGTGTCTGGATCTGGACCACTGGAATGATTCTCAGGACCTGGGCCACGATGGGAGGGCTGATATGGACCGTGATCTGGGAGTTGGTGTCACGGTTACCAACAAAAACCTGAACAGAGAGCAACAGGAGGCATCCAAAATAAAATAAAATTCCATCTAGACGAGGTGACTTTAGAAGGTATGAATTCATTCATAGCTTTCATGACAAGTTGAATACAAACACTGAATGGCTTTTGAGTGGGATAGTTAGACCCTTTCATGAGGAAAAAGATGAATTTATTAAAAGAAAAAAATTAATTCAATGTGTTGTATGATCCTACGGATAGTAGAGTGCATCAAACGGTTATTATATGTAATGACTTTTGGAATGATAATAAATCAACCTTTTGTAGTCTGAAACTACACCATGTGTGACATGCGACAGAGCTTATAGTAATATTTACATGCAAATTCATGAAAATAAAACTCCTACAAAAATCAATTTTTTTTAAATTTCCAGTAGGTAATGTTTCTATGCAAATACAGAGAGAGAAAAGAAGAAGATATGACAGAAAAATGCATTGTTTCCTCCTTCTTTTCTCTATTTTCTTTATCTCCCCCTTTTTCTGTTTGTGTAATATTGATATTATGTAAATTATGTACCAAAGGTGTTGTTATGTTGGATAATTTGTGAGGATTATTTTTAACAAGACACTTCAGATATCTTATCATAAACATGTACATTGCATGTTTGTATTTTTAAGATTATATAACATATATTTGTTTTATCTTGATGTGGAAATAAATAAATAAAATTAAATTAAAAATAAAATGTACCTCCTCTCCTGTCATCTGTACATATCGAATCCACGTCTTTCCGCCGTCTCTCGATAACTCCAGCCTGAAACGACTCGTGTACTCATTCCCGAAGTCCGTGTCCCATCTACCCTGCGTGGACAGGGCTAGGATGACCGTTAGGTTGAGGAGGTCCACCTGTAGGTACTCGTAGTGACCGCTGGACTCGGGCTGGGCGTTGACCGGACACCAAGCTCCAGCACCTTGGTTCAGGTGTAACCTGCAAAGAATCAGGGTAAGAATATTTTTAATGAATTTCGGGGGCTACTTTTCAAGCTTGCTTGCATGAAAATAACACTCTTTAATTTGTTTTGCATTGAACTCTATGCAAATTTTGGGGGGCTCTCTTATGACATTGGTGGTTATGATTAGAAGGAAAGTGGTTTCGTAAAGGCACATACATGTATGCAGGACATCTGTTTTGATTTTAATAATCACAAGCCTGGAATTTTATATTGCAAATAGGTGCAAAAACATAGTTTGGGATGTTTCTCATTCGACTCAACGACACAAGAACCATTGCAAAATGAAAATAATGAAGAAAGCATTCTTTGGGTATTTACAGTATATAATATTAATAATAATAATAATGGTGGCAGCCTATATAGCGCACATGGCCGTCACGGCGTGACGCTCCTGGCGCTACCCCGATTATTACCCTGGCTTTGGCACCACCATGCATGACAGGTCTAAGTTGTGCACTTTCAAAAGCAACAACATATATCAACACTAAAAGTAATGTGATTGGTTATGTAAACAAATTTAATTCAAATTTTGCATGTTTCCTGTAAAATATTCTCAACTCTACATTCTGTGATGAATAATTTCTTTGATTTTGATTCTTTCATACAGTACACTAGCATCATTTGAGCCCACTAGGGGATGGAAATGTGGGACGCTTTTATTTTCAGGCTGCCATGAATAGTGCAGTATACATGCACCTCACTTATCACGCAAATGTGATGGCTTAATAATCCGATCTAATTTGCGGAATTAGCACATTTCTCAACAGTGCCTTGCCCGTACTTCCTCCTATCCATATTATCCAATTACGCTCTAACACGGGCGGATTAGCCTAATACTGCTGTCATATCGCATCAGCATTGCTGTCAGGAGAACTTAAGGCTGGTTCCTCTCACTAGGGCGAGTGCCCTGACATACTGCTAAAGGGATGTTAGGGCAATCCAACCCTGGCCCATGTAAAAACGTTCATTTGAATGAAAGCAGAAAAGTTAGAGAAACAGAATGGCAAAAGTTTGAAATAAATCGGACCAATAATAAGAAAGTTATGAATGTTTGTAATATGAATCGCAAAATTTTTGTCAGTGGATTGTCCTGATTGTCGTGTACAAAATATCACTAATTTCTTTTTTTCCCCCAAATGCCTTCACCCTTGAGTTGGGGCACTACTCAAAAAATATTATGGAGAGTATATTGTTATAGGTCCCTTAAAGAAAAGACCATCCCGAGGTTCTAGATTTTTGAAAAATTGATATTCAAGTCATGTTGTATTTTGGAACAAATGGGGAAAGTTTTCCACAACCATATCACAGAGATATTACCGACTCCAATTTGAAGAGCCCAAACCTTAAAGGGATAGTCCACCCCAGGATTTTCTTTAGCTGACGATATAGACCTAATAATACCATGAAGAATGATACAAGTCTCATTAAAATCCATGATCACATAACGAAGATATATCGACTTTTTTATCGAAAATCAGCCGCCCCCCAAATGCAAATGCGTTACATGGGCATGAAACGATCGCCAAAAAATAACCGATAGTATCGAAATTGTGACGTATGTTGCGAGCTGCCTTCTTATTTCGCAGACATTCACTTTCGCTTTCACTTTCATTCATGATTCGTCGTGTCAGTGCGATAACAGTGTACCGCGAGCGAAAGTGAATGTCTGCGAAATAAGAAGGCAGCTCGCAACATACGTCACAATTCATGCCCATGTAACGCATTTGCATTTGGGGGGCGGCTGATTTTCGATAAAAAAGTCGATATATCTTCGTTATGTGATCATGGATTTTAATGAGACTTGTATCATTCTTCATGGTATTATTAGGTCTATATCGTCAGCTAAAGAAAATCCTGGGGTGGACTATCCCTTTAAGTGAATTACAGCTTTTAAAAATTCAAAACTTTTTCATTTTTGTCCAATTTGCATACAAAACTTTCACCAGTCTACTTCTCCAATTGTTCTGCTCTCCTTTACAGTACATGTACATGTAGTTTGCTATCAAAGTTGAATTTCCCTTTAAACATTTTACTCAACAGCACATGGAATCCCATATGAATTTCATATTTCTAGTTGGCAGGAAAAGCCAGGAATAGCAGTCATCATTTTTTTTTTATCTCAGAAGCTTGATAACGTTTTCTCGCCTTGGGGTTTCTAAAGTGCTATACTTCCTTTTCTCAACACCTTCCCTGTGATTCGCACTATTTCAACTTGACTACAAAGAGAGACAATCCGGTAAATCAAATTGCTTCATTTTGCACAATTTCCTGTTAATAATAGAGGAATCTTTCCATCGTCCATGCCTTGCACAATACATGAGCAATGGAAGTAAATTGGTTATCTAGAGAACATTGAACAAAAAGAAAAAATGGGCTTTATAGGAAAAAGAGAAACACAAAATTACCCTTCGGTTATTTCTTACATAGACTGAAAAGCCTAAAGGAGCTTCTTGAATAAGAATGGATTTATAAATTACCCTTAAAAAATCTCTTCTTTCTATCAAAAATCCCGATGGAGATTATGGAATAAAAATGGATTTAAATACTTTTCAGGAAAAGAGGAAGAAGTATTCATAAAGTCTATAATAAAATACAGCTGAACTGATGCTCATCAAAATGGTGCATTTTTACCCCATTCTTCCCAATTTGTTATATTTAACTACAATCTTTTTTCTTCTCTTCTCTCTATCAAAAACTCCAAACGAGCTTATATGGCTAGAATGGATTTAAATACTTCTCAGGAATAGTGGAAGGAATAGTGGAAGAAATATTCATAAAGTCTACATGACAATACAGCTGAGCTGATGCTCACCAAAATAGTCCATTTTCTCTCATATTTCCCATTATAAACTATAGAGATTTAAAATGGAAATTGATTTATTAGTTGTTCAGATTTCCTTCCCCTCTCAGTCTCACTCTTTTCCTTCCTGCATCTTGGTGTGATATGGAAACTGATCCTCTCTCCTTATCTCTCTCTTCCTAGCTCTCTCTCTCTCTCTCTCTTGCTCTTGCTCTCTCTCTCTCACTCTTCCTTGCTTGCTCTCTCTCTCTCTCTCTCTCTCTCTCTCTTTCTCTCTCTCTCTTTCTCTTGCTCTCTCTCTCACTCTTCCTTGCTTGCTCTCTCTCTCTCTCTCTCTCTCTCTCTCTCTTTCTCTTGCTCTCTCTCTCTCACTCTTCCTTGCTTGCTCTCTCTCTCTCTCTCTCTCTCTCTCTCTTTCTTGCTTTCTCTCTCTCTCTCTCTCTCTCTCTCTCTTCCCGTACATCATTCTTTTTTTTCCTTATTATGAACCTTGGCCCTTTTCAATTTACATGCCCTTCAGGAAACTGTAAGCTTTAGGATTATTAGCTTAATAATAAGAACTTTGAGGCCTGAAATATATCTGGAATCATATCAAATTCTTCTTAGAAATTCTTGAAATATGTAAAAGGAATGGTTATTTAGGGCAGTATGACAAATCAGTCAGAGTTAACATGTTAACGTACCAGAACCCTGTTTCAGAAAACCTATCATTATTAAATAACAACTGCCCAATTTCTATAACAAAATTGCTCACAGCCAATCCAAAGCAATGATTTCAGTAGCTCATAACAGTCATACGGTATTAATAACAAGTTTTATGAAACAGGTTCCAGGGCTGAATTAATATCACTATTCTCCGTTCAAAGAGAGATAATAATAACGATCCTCTAAAGTACAGTGTACATTCCATTTATTTTAAAATCATGATTTCATTAGAAGAAGTAATAATTTTTATAACAGAACCTTCTCCCCCGCTGAAAGCCAGAAGGACGTTATACACCACCAGGTAAATGCCCTTCTGGCTCTGAGTAGGTATGTCATCATCAGCTCGAGATTGCCAAATAGCCCGCTATTTCTGATTTGGGAAATAAACCTGAAGTTACAAATCGCGTCTTCATTAGCTCGATACTCAACCTCGAGAAATTAGCTCTAGATATGTTTCTCAGCGTTCAGGCATACCCTTACAGAAACTTAAGCTTGCGGCAAGCTTGTTACAAGCTTGTTAGAAGCTTGCGGCAAGCTTAATAAGATTGCATTACAAATTTAAGCTTGCAAAACTTGCACGCAATCTTACAGCAATCTTGCTGCAAGCTTGCAGGCAAAGAGAGATATTCATGCAAGCTTGCTGCAAGCTTGCAGGCCAAGAAGATATCCCTGCAAGCTTGCAGGGGTGCAATCTAAAGCCCTTGCAATCTTACAGGCCGACAGTGTATGCCCTGCAAGCTTGCAGCAAGCTTGCGGACATTGCAGGGGCGCAAACTAAAGCTCTTGCAAGCTTGCAGACAAAGAGGATATCCCTGCAAGCTTGCAGGAGCGCAATCTAAAGCCCTGGCAATCTTGCAGGCCGACAGTGTATGCCCTGCAAGCTTGCAGCAAGCTTGCGGAGCTTGCTCGGTGCAATCTAAAGCCCTGCCAAGCTTGCCGCAAACTTATGTCAGACTGCTATGGACAAACCCCATCTATGACCAAATTATTGTCACTGTAAACATACAGCACAAAAGTTTATATGCACAATTAAATTGTTCAATAATTATCTCAAAACCTTTGATTCTTTGCTAATGAGGTATAAAATAGGGGATCATTATACACATATAATAATAATAGTACAGTTCTTATAGCGCATTATACCTTTGAAAAAGGATTAAAGATGGATGATCATAAAACAAACATTAAATATCGCATCATGACTCACTTTTCACTGTACAAAAAGGTACACCATCCAACACTCTAAAAATGATTTCCTTTTTCACTGTGATTTACGAGAGACCAGGCAAGAGTCAACAAAAATGGTTGAAACAAAATATATAATTTAAATGAGCGTTTAATCAAACCTTGCTAAAATCTAGCCGGAAAACGATTTGATTCAAAAACTATATTCTTAAACAAAAGCAAAACTAATAGTCCAATAGCCTGCTTGAATTTCTTTAATTGACAAAAAAGACCAAGTGTTTTGTTTTAATTTTTGGATAAAACATCCTAAGACATGTCTGAAAAGTGATGTCTTGTGTGTTGTGGGTGGTGGAGCCTGATTTCAGAGGTCAATGACCTTTATTTGACCCTGATTTCGCCTAACAGTTGTTTTTTACATGTCATTTGTTAAAAAGAGCCTCAATTTTAATGAATATTGTGTCTAATGAAAGATAATGAAATTATCTATCACATGATATGAATATTTATAATATTTGATGATATTTTGAACCTTTTTTAGGGTTTAAAATGTAATTTTTTGACTTTTTTCACTAAAATCATAATTTATCACTTTTTGTTCGTATCTGTAAAAAAAGAGGAAACAATGAAAATCCTAAAGAATTACTGTAAAAAATGTATTTATATTCATTTATTACACTGTGAAAATTTTATATTAATTACTTCTCTTACTAAAAAGTTATTGACTTCCAAAGATAACACTCCCAGTGCCAACAAGATCCTAATCAGAAAAATGTCACGCGCCCTCTATTGGCCATTCCAAGATAGTTCATTTTTTGTGGTTGGTTCAAAGTTTTGTTGAACAATTTTGTGAACTGGTCAAGTGTGAATCAACTTCAAAATGGTAAGTACTTGTGAGATATTGCACTTACATTATAATAATTCACAACAACATTTAACATATAAATCTCTGGAAAGCAATATTAAAATGAAAATAAAACAGGAAAATTGTAATAATTTGATAATTTTGCATTAAATAATGTAAAACTCAGACTCAGTCCCACATCACCAAAAAAATGTTAGTTAAACTAGCTAGACTAGGTAGTACTAGTAGGTAGCCTACTTGGTACTTGGTCGGTTGGTCCTCCAAGATACTTGTCTGAGTTTTAACTTAACGGGTAGGGTGTATTAGTTTGTAGATGTGGGGACGTCAGGGCAATTTTGAATTTGACAGAGTCAGTGTGGGCGATAGTCTCTGGTTTAAGCCTAGGCTTGCTGGTCTAGGTCTAGACCAGGACTAGGTCTAGACTAGTTATAGGCCCATAACTTCCAATTCTAGATCTAGTATAATCTGAAACGGCTCTGGACGCAATTTCTCAGTCTATCTCTCTACCTCTTTTTGTCTTTGTATAGACTAGACTATGTGTGTGTGTTTTAGTTTTTACCCTGATTCTAAGGGTATGTGTGTGTGTGAGGGTGTGTGTGTGTGTGCGGTAAACAGGTAACAAAGGTAAAGTGGGAGAGAAAAAAATGATTCAACAAAATCCATTATCTGCATTTTGTTCAACCCCGTTTGTGTCTCTGAGTGTGTGTGTTTGTGTTGACGTGCGTGCGTGTATGTTTTTACATCAATTGTGAAAAGGTATAGATCTAGGTTTTATACTATGTAGATCTAGACTAGACTAGACTAGACCTAGATCTATGTGTTTTTTCCCAAAAAAAGATGGCACCCACAGGTCTTTCGGGAACAAATTTTCTCCACTTCTATGTATTCAATTTGTGCCAGACTTGCCATGGCAATACCTTTCATTTTCTTTCATTTTTGAGAGGGAGTTTTTTTTATAGAGATATCAAAAGTGTGAATAATATTTTGTCAATGTTTTCAGACAGTCGTTATTACATGTACAAGTATTCAGAAGTCTAGCTGCAGCACTACATGTCATTGAAATGTACTTAAAACTCAGGTAACATTAAAACCAGTTGATACATATATGATGTATCTTTTGTAGATCTCTGTCAATGTTATTGTCCATACTGTTACTATTATTCCATTTAATTTGTAGCAAGCTTGCGGCAAGCTTGCGACGAGCTAACATCAAGCTTGCATATTTTGTAATTGGCTGAGGGTACCATTTGGATTTTTTACCACGCAAGCTTGCAAAAGCATGCAAGCTCGCTCCAAGATTGCACGCTTCTCTTTTTTTACCAGCTTGGGAGCTTGCGCAAGCTTGCAGATTTTTAGACCTGCAAATATAATTCAATATCTGCAAGCTTGCTGTGTGAGCTTGTTTCAAGCTTGCCACAAGCTTGTTTCAAGCTCGTTACTAGCTTGCAGGGTTCCAAAAATGCAAATGAGTTTATCTGTCAGCCAATCAAAACAGAGGAAATATATTTTCAGATCTAACAATCTGCAAGCTTGCAAGCTCGCAACAAGCTTGCTGCAAGCTTACATGCAAGCTCGCAGCAAGCTTGCAACAAGCTCGCAGGTAAGCTTGGGAGCTTGCGCAAGCTTGCAGATTTTTAGACCTGCAAATATAATTCAATATCTGCAAGCTTGCTGTGTGAGCTTGTTTCAAGCTCGCCCGCGAGCTTGTTTCAAGCTCGTTACTAGCTTGCAGGGTTCCAAAAATGCAAATGAGTTTATCTGTCAGCCAATCAAAACAGAGGAAATATATTTTCAGATCTAACAATCTGCAAGCTTGCAAGCTCGCAACAAGCTTGCTGCAAGCTTACATACAAGCTCGCAGCAAGCTTGCAACAAGCTCGCAGGCAAGCTTGCAAGCTTGCAGATTGTTAGACCTGAAAATATATTTCCTCTGTTTTGATTGGCTGACAGATATAACTCATTTGCATTTTTGGAACCCTGCAAGCTAGTAACGAGCTTGAAACAAGCTCGCGGGCGAGCTTGAAACAAGCTCGCAGATCAAGCTTGCTGCAAGCTTGCACTGCAAGCTCGCGGCAAGCTTGCACCAATTTCCATAAGGGTAGTGCAAGTCTTCGCGCTGGTGAAGACGCATCAGACAAATAGCAAGATATTTTGCAAACTAGCCCAAGTTATCTTGGGATGGTTATCTGGACCAAATATCCCGCTAATTGCAACTGCGGGCTGATGAGGACGCAAACTAGCTGGATAATTTGCGATCGGGATAGTTAAAATAGCAGGTTATTTGGCAATCTTGAGCTTTAAAATAAAGCATTCTTGGTTTCTTTATAAATGAAAGAATAAACTTAATATAGCAGAAGTGACAGAATCTACTTCGTTACAATAATATCATAATGTTCTAACAGACCTACTACCCTCTAATGCCGATGCCAGGGACACAGCACATAACAATTTCTTCTCATTCAATCCAAAAACAGGCAAATTTGCTGATTATCTAATCTAATAATCCCTCCTCCCCACTTAGTCTAAATCATACTCCATTGTTACCGCTAACAATGATGACAAATACATCCTATTCCTACACATGCGTTGATTGCAAGACTGGCTGCAAACCCAATCAGAACCAATCTATTCTCCATACAACCAACGCTCCAATCAACCTACTCCGGGTTTAGACCAACCAATTAACGTTTTGTTGATGTGTCTCCTCATTAGTATTCACATCTGTGTAAGGGATTGGAGAGGATACCACTTCAGTCAGTAATCACTGTCATTTATCTTGCGTTCAGACTACCCAAATTCATAGAATATCTAATAGCTACCTGTATACGATATTAAATTAGTTATAATCTTCCTATGCCTGAACACTGTATAAAGAAATACGGTGTAATGAAACATTGTATAGTGAAATGCTTGTTTGAGCATCATTTTGAACTGGAACTTCATAAAGAATCAGCCTCCAATGCTCATCTCAACGTCGTATCGTACAAAAATTGTATAACTGGGTGGGCCTTTATAGTGTGAGGATAAGCTCCTGATTGGCCACCTGTCTCGTCAACTAACCTCGTCAACACCTGTTTCTAGATATGTTTCTTTATACAATGTTATTATCTACATGGACATTGTAGTTCGCATGCTCCTTGTCAACACTCACATCTTCATACATGTACGTTTCTTTAAACAATGTTATCATCTATATGTAGTCGGTACGTTCCTTTCGCTATGATACAATGATTCTTTTTATACGACGTTTCATTATACAATTCAAGTATAAATTCCCTGCAGTCTGAAAGGGCTATAACATTTGTTCTTATAACTCCTCATTAGTAGTCCCATCTGTGTGAGGGGTGATCGGGAGGGAGGTTTGACTTCAGTCACTATTGATTTGATCATTGGAGTCATAACCCCAACGATTGAATGAATGAAGAATGAATTACAACTAATTACCGCACTCTTTAATGGGTCGATCAGGCCCAACTGGCATGTGCATTATACGATACCGGGATTCACTTGGCTTTTTGATATGATGATGAGTAGTTCTGAGCACATAAGATTTGATGTCACCTCTGGATCAAGCATTTGGATTTTTCATGATAAAAAGTGCTTGTAATCAACAGTTCAGCATTGTGAAATCAATTTCTACACTTGTAGTGTTTCAATGTAGCATTTCTTTTAAATAAAGGAATCCTAAAAATGAACTTTTTAATTTACTTTTACTTTATTTATTTTTTATTTTTTTAGTGGGGGGGGGGGGGGGGGGGGTGGGGGGGGGTTAATTCTAACCATTTTCCCCCAAGTGTTATAAAAAACATTGTTAATTATAATTTCAAAATGGACAATAAAACAAAATTCTAAACAATGTCGCCATAATCTTATAGCTAGCATTCTCACTGCATCTGGAAGAATTATAACTGTCTCTAATTCTGAAAAAAACAACTTTAATTTTTTAATTATAAAATCCTTAAGGAACCAGGATGGCAGGAAAAAAATATCACAAACCTTGCATTTTGTGGTCCAAATGAGAGCGTATTGTTCATTTTTTTGCATTGTTTTAGCATTCTCACTGTATCTGGAAGAATTATTAATGTCTCCAACTCAGAAAAACAACTTTTTAAATTATAAAATCCTTAAGGAACCAAGATGGCAGGAAAAAAATATTACAAACCTTGCATTTTGTGGTCCAAATGAGAGCGTGTTGTTCATATAGACAGAGCTGGCTGAGAGTTGCTCATCTTTGATAGCCTTGTCATTCATGCCCAGGGGATAACGACATGTACCTATAAAATGATAAAAAATGAAAAATTATTAATTCATATAATTGTGATTTATTTAATTGATTTCCTCATAGTTTATATCACAAAGGAATAACAATGTAATGTATACAACTTTTTACAAATATATACACAATGTTCATCAAATATAAAATTGATTCAATAAATACATTTACATTGTACATGTATACAGTGTTAAACAAAAATGGGTATGTAACAATTCCTCTGTTCAGAGCTGTCAAAAAATCAAATGAGTTAATTTCCTTCTGACTCCTTATAGATAATTCATTCACAATTTTGTAAGGAGAGAGATGCAATGTTTTATTTAGTATATAGAAGCATGGTGTCATGATTTAAGAAGTGTTTTATTAACATAATCTTTTGACAGAAAATATACCTTCAAAATGTTTATTTACGAAGCATTCACATTATTCTCAATTTCGATTCTAATACCAATTTTCAATTTGAAAAATGTGTGTTCTATATTATAGCTATAACTTGGGAGATAATCATATAAAATCACATCAGAAAATTGGCATTTGCCAAGTTCAGCAATATCCCAATTTATTTCTTATAAGATCTGTGGTAAGCATGGCCTTTAAAAAGAAATGAAAGTCCATGATCTCATACTTTTAGCAAATTAAATTGAAAGTTTGTTGCCATCATCTCATCTTCGCATGATTAATCAGAACTGAAAGAACTAGTTCAGATAGGGGAAGAGGAGGGTTTCATCTACATGTATCTCAAAAGGGAAACACTTATACTGAAAAGTAATTTTTTCCTTCTATTTATGGAAGTCCTGAGAACTAGATACAGTAGTGGATTTAAGGATTTATACAAAGCCACACTCAAGTTTAAGGATGGGAAAAAAAGGACTAATCCAGAGCGTCAGATTGATGAAGAAGAGGAGCGGATCAAATGTCACATGATATGTGAAGATTTCTGATGTTCGGAAAGACTTCGTCGTAAATCAGGATGTGACCAAAGGAGGCTCGAGATCCTGAACCTAAATGTACTGCTAAAATGAACATTCATCCATGATGTATAAAGTAAAAAGCAATGCTCTTTTAAATTCACAAATCTTATTCATGATATACATGTAAGAAATAAATCTTGCTCAAACCCTATAAATATATTAATCGAATGTGACTGATGAAACTGTACAGCTATTTAAATATAATCATATCATGACATGAATACATTGATAGTGTTATCCACTAAAATATGAAAAGAGCAGGGGAAAAAATACACGGGGCTCAGGCCAATTGGCCCCCGAAATGCCAAAAAGAGCCCCCGAAAGTCATAAAGAGCCCCCAAAAATTGCATAGAGTTCAATTCAAAACAAAACAGAGTTTTATTTTCATGCAAGCAAGCTTGAAAAGTAGCCCCCGAAATTGTTAGAATATTTTTTTCCCCTAGAAATGAGGCAAACGGCAGTGAAAAATAAGAATTGGCTATCATTATTAAATGGCACAGAGATAGAATGAAGCTAACGCTTCCTGAAGAGTTGGATGCAGATAATTGCAAGTGTGATGAGGCAGAGAAGAAAACCATCAGGTACCCTAGATATACCCGTGTCCACACACAACACTTTTCGTGATTAGAGGTGATTAGATAAACCGTTTTGGGATAGTTATACGATGAAATTGTGTGTGTGGACTCTTAATAACAATACGTCATATAACGAAACGTCGTATAACGAAATGCGGGTTAGGGCATCGTTTCGAACTATAGAACTCAATAAAGAATCATGCCTAATCACGAAATGTGTTGTGTGTGGACGTAACTAGTCGAACTAGAACGATATAACTGGGCGGGCTTAACGTGACCTCGCGCGAAAGGAGACCTGACCTCTCATTTCCGCTTCCATTTCATGACCGCAGTAGCAAACTGCGCACCTATACGACGGTTCGCTGTAGAGTTTCGGGATTACTTTCTTGTTTGTGTGGACACCCTGGAATTTATATGATGATTCTTTTATATACAACGTTTCGTTATAGAGTTTCGGGATAAATTGTTTTGTGTGTGGACACCCTGGAATTTATATGATGATTCTTTATACGACGTTTCATTATAGAGTTTTGGGGTCAATAATTTTGTGTGTGGACACGCTGATAACCTCCACAGAACTCATCAGACTCGGGCACTCTGCGGTGAATCGCAGATGAGTTCAGTCATTATAGATAGATCATTACGGATGAAAGAAAGAGATACTCGCGCAAACACACATGAGAGTGATTCAAAATGGAGAGGGGGGGGGGGGGGGGGCAGAGAGAATCAGGAGAAAGTGAGACAAAACAGACGAATAAAGAGAGGATTAGATAGGATAATAGAAAGAAGAGATGGGAAGAACTGACACAGGGAGAGATGAGGAGAGAAAGGAATGGTAGAAAATATAATTCTAATAGACAAAAAGTAGGATAGACAGAAAGAGAAAGGAAAATGTGTATTTATAGCATTGCAGTACCTTCAAAATATGATTCCAACACATACATGTACATCAAAGAGCAATTCAAAGTCATTACATATGGATAAAGCATCAAATATCCAGAGTTTATAACAAATATCAACACACCCCCAATGCAATATAATTAAATATGGAATGCTCTCACATGGCGGTTTGAATAAAGACGAAACATATAGGATTCTTGACAAATTAATTTACAGATTTATGTCTTATCCAGGAACCCCAAGCTCCAGCAATAAGCTATCGAATAACTCAACATGGATTTTCATGTAATAGGAGCTGTATTTCTCCCTAGACTTCAAATAATGAAAAAATGAATTATATATTAAAAGTAAAGGAGGGAAATATCCTGAAATATAGCTGGATTACTCCGATATTCAGTTGGATTAGAGTATTCTCGGTAAGCTGTCTCTATCTTCAAGCCGCAGAATCAATCAGAGGATTCCAGGGATGCTCACATGGAAGTGAGGCCCATTTTGAATGATTGGAAACCTACCGTAAGCAATATTGTACTATGGGTGCGTTCAATCAACACTTTTTCACCCTAGAATCATGGTTTTCAAAGACGTTTAGTTTAAAACACGGTTGCGTTCGAGCGATTTTTTGTCGGTCGTAAAAATGAACGTGTTTAATAACACAAACATGAAACGCTGAAAAAGTTGCGTTTTGTATGCAAAAATTTG